>OX421496.1:42197323-42387418 GCA_949126835.1 Anisus vortex
TGTGCGTCATATGATGTGATTGCTTGATCTAGCTAGGCCATGGTTTACCTGAGGGCATGATGTTTAACTACAAATTTACGGGTCAGATATGCAAACATTGCTATTTTCTAGATGGTTCGATCACAGTTTTAAAAAAAGTGAAAACTTTGTCGGAAACCAACAAATATATAAAGTAGCCTACGCCCAGGGGTTGGCATCCTTTTGCTATCAGCGTGCCAAAGTAGGATTTCCAATCCGGTCAGCGTGCCAATTGCCTAAAAGTCAGCCTGCGCAGAAGAGTCTTGAAATGCCTTTTTGTGGGTCTTTCGCGTGCTATTGGAAATCGCTCTGCGTGCCAAGTCTGGCACGCGTATCGTAGGCTGCCAACCCCTGCCCCATGAAATATTTATTTGTTCTAGTATACATTCATTAAAACTATTTCATACTATTATGGTGTTGAGGTACATTAATTACATGTACTTATCATACCCCCCTCCCTTTCTAATAACAAAAAAACAACAACAAAGTTTTGAATGATAATGCTTTACTATTAAGCCATGAAGACATGGAGTCTAAAATAACCTTGATCGTAAATATATTAGGTCTACAAAATTTAAATACACTTAGCACATTTACACACACAGACAGCACACCAACAAACACACAAACACATAAACGCACACATACACACACGCAAAGCGGTGCACATTTTAGATAATGGTGTGCCAAAGTAGAATTTCTAATCCTTTCAGCTTGCCAACGGCCTTCAAAAAAAATAATGGATGTTTTAAGTTTTCCAAATTTACCTTTGCCAAAATTACCGTTATTATAGTTTTACCGAAATTACCGTTGCCTAAATTACCAATGCCAAATTTACCATTGCCAAAATTACCGTGATTATAGTTTTGCCGAAATTACCGTTGCCAAATTTACCATCGTTAAAACTACTGTAATTATATTTTTGCCTAATTTTTCCTTGCCAAATTTACAGTGATTCACGCAAAGCACAGCACACACGTATACACAATCAGCGCGCACCAGAAACAAAAACACACACCACAGTTCATCATACACAGATGTCGCCATCATACCTGCATAGTAAACATGGACAGATCTCCCTCATTCATGATGTCCGGGAACAGCTTCATACTGACCAGACGTGGAGAGGGGAGGTACTCGTTGCCGTTGCCAGCCACACTGTAGATACGTGGTGTATTCATGCCTGTGTGTGGGGCGGGTGGAGGGGGGAGGGAGGGAATAATACATGCACAGTGTATTACACAATGTTTTATAATGCTAAATCATAGCATAATAACAACTGTTTAGTATAGAAAGTATTAAAAGTATTTTCTTTTCTTATATATAACAGACCCTCCTTCTATAAAGAAGATTATAGCGTCATACGCTCATTTGTGGTCTGAGTCTAGTCTTGCATTTTTATTAATGTTTTTAATGATGTTAAGTTACTGGTTTTCCTTGTTTGTTCAGGCAACCCATACCATGCCCAAATGACGATGATACATGCATTTGTTCTCGCATAAGGGATAAGGAAAGAATGTTTTTTTTCTTTATGTTTATCTGTGCATTGCAACAGGTTGTTATTGGGTTGTATTTCTAAAAATAGAGTTTTATGCCTTATGTATTATTACTACTTTACATTGCCCTTCTGTCCTCTCGTGTTTTTTAAGGCTAAATCATAACACAACAAGAATTGTTTGTCTACTATTTAGTAGGCCTACATAAACCATTAATAGTCTAAGTTTATGCGACCTTAAGAAGGAGGTGTTAAATATTTTCTTTTGTCCAGTTTATGAGAAATTTTATCACGATATATTTTCTTTAAATTAAATTTTGTGTTCGAGCTGCAATGAACCACGGGGGTAGGCCCATGCATGGGGGTGATGGGCGGATGATATTATTTACGGGAATTCTCCCTTCAGGGCTATTGAATAGTTTTCTTTGTTCGTATGTTATGTTCTTTGTTCGTATGTTATGTTCAACAAGTCATGCATCTGATTTCAGTTATCTGATTGTATAATATAGTCAGCGTTAACATCAGAAGCTTACGAAATCGCTACAACTCCTCCATTCCCCATTCAACCTTAAATTACTTAAACCCTAAGCTATTCACCAAACCCGCTTTAAATTTAGACTTAGATCTATCGATAAGTTCGCCAGTTCTTAGCTCATACAAAATAGTTCAATCACTGTTTTTTTTTCTTTCAGCTTGCCTGTCATTGATATTAGAAAACCTATTGAAGGACCACGCCTAATCTAGAGTTTATAGATCTGTAGTTAATCCCAATAATATTTCATTCTCTGCATCTTAAAATATAATACTGTATAAATACTGTGTTCTTTGTAAAGTACCCTTCGGACCAAATTGATCATAAGGCCGGTGGAGCAGCTTTCACCATTTGCTGTGGCCAAGGCATACAGCACAATGCACAGCCGCCTTTACTTTACCCCAACTAAGGTCAGGAACCCATCGGAGCTGGGGTAGACTCAGGGGCACCCTCAAGTCCCGGGGGAAAAAAAAGCCTAGCCTGCACCAGGATTCGAATCCAGGACCTTCGGAATGCCAGTCGCCAGGTTTGAGGCCCATGGCCCATGGGTGCCTTAAGTGAGATTCGAACCCAGAAGCTGTCACTTAACGCCTTGCGATAGCGACGAGAATCTACGAGCCTTACCTTGGTCATCCTGGTAGTGGGGTCTTAGATATCTTTTCAGTGGCATCAGTGTGCTGCCGTAATCTTTGGGGTGATTACATCTGCCGTCTATCTCACGATACCTCATCTTTGAACGGTCTTTTCCACATGGCTGCACGAATGAAACAAAAGTATATTTTTCTTAGTCATTAAGTTGTGGTTGCTTTATTTTGTTTTACTTAAAACAGCACATGGCCAATTCAATTACACGTATAAATTGTAGGTCAATTAGAATTTTAAAAACCTTCAATGTTTAAAAAAATCCCTGTTGTTGTTTTTTTTATTTTAAATCTATGAATTCGTTATTATTTTAAAAGAATTTAACATTAAGTTCTTGTTCAGCTTTTCGAAGGAGATGGTCAATTCATATGTTAAAATACATGGGTTCCATTAATTAGCTTATAAAAGGCTTTTCAATGTTCAATTATCTTTTGAATAATTCATATTGATAAATGATAATTTAAAGTAAGCCTATATTAATTAGGCTAATTAATTACATTAAAAGCCATTTTAAGGTGTAATTTAAATTAGACAACACATCGTAGAGTTTTACTTAAATATACATTTGTATTGAAATGAATAATATCTAAATGACAGTATTTGAGAAACAATTATAAAAATAATGCAAATAGTGATTAGTTATATATATCAGTGATTTTTTCACAAAATGGCGGACGCTTGATTCAAGAATGCTTCTTCCGTGCCTAATCCATTATTTGTATAGATCAGTGCATTTTACCGAAGGCTAGCAAGTGATAGAAAGCGAGCTCCTTTGCCAAAATGAAAAGCTCTTCTTTTTCCCTTCAGAGACAATTATCTTGATTTGTAACAATTATTCTTCCAAAGACTTGACCATGAGTAAAGATACCACATAGTATAAGAAACGGAAGCCGATGAGAGATAGAGGCATGGGGAAGTCTCTTGGTCGCGTGTCGTACATACCATGGGATTATGTGGCCAGCACAATGCCAAGCCACCTTAATTATCCTAAAATACAGGGAGTTACCAATCGGAGATGGATATACTCAGGGAGAACTTACTGTATCCTTATAGGGCCTACTTCAATAGGATGCACGGGAGGCTTGTGTTTCAATCACTACGCCAAGTGCTTAGCGTACCAACTTTCCCCAAACCAACTTGGACACCATTTAAACAAAGGACAAGCTCCTAATCAAAAGTTAACAATTTAGCCTCCTTAAAGTTGTCACTGCATTAGAGACGGATTTGTCGCGTGACACAGAGATGGGACTGGGTTAAGAATTGTAACTGGTAGGGAAAGGGTCTCAAAATTACATTTATCTTACATATATAATATGTATCTTAGTTGATGAGGCTGATAAACAATAAAAGCAAACAATAAGCTTACAAGATAAATACTATAGATAGATATATAGAGAAACACCCTAAATATACAAAGAAACAGCGTAGAAATACAAGAAAATCACTATATATATAAAAGGAAACACTATAGACATGCAGTGAAAATACCACAAACATAAGGAAAAAACTATTAGCACACAGGCAAAACAACGTAGGCATACAAGAAAACACAATAGAACTTACAAGGAAAAACACCACAATAAATAGAATAGACCATAAGGTTATTGCTGTTTGTTCTACTTACACTTGAATCTGCGGAGACCATATTGTTGTAGCCTCCCTGGATAAGTCCATTGACATTAGCATAGTACAAGTCAGGGTGAGATACGCAATATTCCTTACCACCGCAGGTTATGGATCCTGTTTCAGATAAAGGACGTATATGCTTAATCAATCAAGCGTTATATGAATCAACAAAGCTATCTATCAAATCTATATATGTATATATTTCTAATCTAGTATGATCTTTTAAGTCTTTTCTATCTATCCATCTATCCATCTATCCCTCTATCTATCCATCTATCCATCCATCTATCCATCTATCCATCTATCCATCTATCCATCTATCCATCTATCCATCTATCCACCCGTCCATCCGTCCATCCGTCCATCCGTCCATCCGTCCATCCGTCCATCCGTCCATCCGTCTATCCGTCTATCCGTCTATCCGTCTATCCCGTCTATCCCGTCTATCCGTCTATCCGTCTATCCGTCTATCCGTCTATCCGTCTATCCGTCTATCCGTCTATCCGTCTATCCGTCTATCCGTCTATCCGTCTATCCGTCTATCCGTCTATCCGTCTATCCGTCTATCCGTCTATCCGTCTATCCGTCTATCCGTCTATCCGTCTATCCGTCTATCCGTCTATCCGTCTATCCGTCTATCCGTCTATCCGTCTATCCGTCTATCCGTCTATCCATCTATCCATCTATCCATCTATCCATCTATCCATCTATCCATCTATCCATCTATCCATCTATCCATCTATCCATCTATCCATCTATCCATCTATCCATCTATCCATCTATCCATCTATCCATCTATCCATCTATCCATCTATCCATCTATCCATCTATCCATCTATCCATCTATCCATCTATCCATCTATCCATCTATCCATCTATCCATCTATCCATCTATCCATCTATCCATCTATCCATCTATCCATCTATCCATCTATCCATCTATCCATCTATCCATCTATCCATCTATCCATCTATCCATCTATCCATCTATGTTTCTACTTGAACTAAATACACGCACCTATATATAAATAAAACTAACTAGGTCTGCACGACTTAGAATGTAAATAACCGCAGGCCAGTAATTAGACAACGATTTCTTTTTTTTTTTCCGCTTCAGAGATTGCTTACGACAGTGTCAAAAGCTGAAAAAGGTGTGCGTCGTGATGTATATCCCCATCTATACTTCCCGCTTTTTGTACGCTGGACAGGCCCACGGTGTTACAAAGAACACCGTTAACCCTTAGTAAAGCCCGGCCCTATTAAACACACGCGCGCAATGGCCCGAAAAAAATTGGGGAAAAAAATAGGTTTAAAGTGTAATTAAAATGACATGAACTAATTTTGAATACAAGATCATTAGCCTCGAGTTTAATGTTATAAAAACTAACCATACCAGTTTTAATTATATTTAGTAAATATTTTCCTTTAGCTAAACTATACCATTTAAATATTAATAATTTCATATAAGATTACTAGACCTAGTATATGAAGTGTGCATCTTGTAATAAAGACAAGTACACACAGGCGCTCGATTGCAGCATTGCCCGAAACCACCGCTAGCCTTACCGTCATGTTGTTATAGTCTAAGTTATAGAGAAAAATTACAATATACCTGTTCAATAGAATACCCAAAACACGAGCTATATCACTTGGTAATTTATTGCTAAACGGACACTATTGATAGACAATTAATACAAAGGCACACACATATATTAAGAATCTTTCCTGTAAGAAAATTTGACGTTTTGTCCATAACAACATCTAAGCATTAATCCGATCATCGGTGGAACTAAAATTACAGAGTTGGCGCAGCATGACGATCCATTCCACTGATTTCTAAAAAGTTCTTTTTATAGATCAGTGATCCATTCTTTATTAGCTAAATTTTCTGCTATGTAAGTCTATTGCTGAACTAACAAAAAAAAAATGACAACTGCGAGCTTTTCAAGTAACTAGGCTGCGAGTAATTTAAGTTAAAATGTAAAGTCTGAAGTAAAAACAAGAAATCATCTGAATGGCCGATTGGCAATAGGATTTCAAATATTCTTTTTCGTTAAATAAAAAATAAAATCATTACTATAAAAAATGTCTTCCGCAGCATCCAAAATCTTAAAGCGTAGTGTATAATAATATTATATAATTTAAAACAAATTATTTGGAGCAAATATAAATTTAACTAAAATCATTAACTGTTTCAATAATTTTTTTTGAATTTACAAAATGTAATATAACAAATAGATTTCAATGTTTTATATTTCTTTCAATTTTATACTTTTTTTAAAAATTATAAATGTTTAGATTTTTTTAATAACAATTTTTTTTATACCGCAATTGTAATACAATTATATTTATCTTTCTGGCTCACCTACTGATATTTACTTGTTAACTTGTTATAAAAAGAAAACAAGACCACGTAATTAAAATGTCCAATTGTAGAATGTAAATTTAACACACGTTTTAAAGATTAATTACCAACGATTTAGGCATTGAAGAAACTTGTTCTAATGTGCTAACTTTGCTAACAACATACATGAAAATTATCCCGTTTTAAAAATATAAACTCTCCTTGGAAATAGGAATGTTCTTAAGCCCCTATAAGTGAAATAATCGTTAAAAAAAATTAAAAAGTTATATTTGTTTGACAAAGTCTTACCTATTAAGCTTAGAGCAATCACTGAGACGCTAATGAGAAACATGTTGCTGTTTTAAAATAAACCTTCACAACTGATAAAGTTTCAAGTTTGTTTTTTTTTGTTTCTTTTACAAGGGCAGCAAACCCTTGTTGAGTGGAAGGTGCTACAGGGTGACAACCTCAGGTGCTGGCCTTTTAGTAGTGGTCTCCCCTTCCTAGCGGTTCACGGAAACGTGACGAATGATGAGCCGTGATTGGCTGACAACGAAACGCAGAATCAAGAGTTAAGGGATTAACCAATGAAAATGAAGTCGCACAAAAATTTTAATTTATTTATCACCCATCAATGGGATTGGGGTTTCGCTATAGAATTATATTTATTTTTAGACACATTTTTTTTTTGGGGAAGGGGGGCGGGAGAATTACAGTAACCCGATCTTACCTGTCCCGTGAAACGAAATGTCCTCCCCCCCCCCCCCCACACACTCTTATCTGCACTTGTTTTTATTTATTTATTTCGTAACAAATTTACATTTACAACTGTTAAATATTGTCATTGTTTTTCCTTTTAACAAGAAAGGAACCTTCTGACCCAATTGATCATAAGGCCGGTGAAGCAGCGTTCGCCAGTTTCTGTGTACTAAGGGATATGTGGCCAGCACAATGCCCAGCCGCTTTTACTTCACCCCCAACTAATGTCCGGTACCCATCAGAGCTGGGAAGAGTCAGGTACACCCTGGAGTCCAGGAAAAGAAGAAAAAAAAAAACCTATCCTTCACCAGGATTCGAACCCAGGACCTTCGGTACGCAAGACGAACGCGCTTCGAGCTCGACCACCATATTTATTCAATTATCATTTATTAAATTTGTCTAGAGTACTGTAGATCTACGTGCGAATATATATGAGCATTTGTGAATTCATGTACCCCCCCCCCCCCCCAAACAACCTTTTTGAGACCAAGTCGATCCAGCATGCTAACGAAGAAGAATTCCCAAAAGCTTTCTTGGCCACGGCATGCAAGGAGGTTGTCATGCCAGAACGACGCGCCCCCCCCCTCCTACCCCGAAGCCGCCATTACTTTGTTGTTTATATTTTCTCCAAAAAAATGACAGGTACCGGTCAGAGCTGGCTAAACTTGATGGGGGTGGGGGTGGGCACACGCTTGACCAACGATTTTAAACTAGTCTTTTAGGTAGAGCAAAAAATATCAGTTGTATCCTTTATCCGCATACATTATACGAATGTTTAAACATGACAGATGCATTTTTATTACTGCACTTTTTGGATTATATTTAGAAACACTTAGAAAAAAAATGTTTGTGAAAAAGTAAAGGATTTAAAACTATGAGACTATTAAATTTTTTTTTATTCGTCACGTAGTAAAACAACTCAATGATCTAATAAAATACAAGACGGATGTGGAGGTACAATAACCTTTCTTTATTCCCATACAGGAATAGCATCACACTTTTTTCCACGAGTGGCATTCGGGTACTTAATGGGTTGCCCGAACTAGGCAGGGAGAACAAAGATGGCAACATTCTTTTAAAAGATTGATGAAAATGATGGCCTAAGACGATCGAATTTTCTCAAATGACACATGGGTAAATTATCAGATATTACGTGATTTAGGGATTAACCTTTTTTTTAAAAAAAAAATCGTAAACTGTTCTTAATCTATGGCTTTATCTAAGCCACGCTCATCCATATATTTTATAGATATATAGATAGATAAAATAAGAAAAAAAAAATGGATTTTTTTTTTTGCATATTTCCATTTTGTATAAAAAGATTACTGGCACACATTGACCACAAAACGTTGGAGGGCCTTGCTAAGGATCGCACCTCCTGTCGGTCCAAGGTGCGCGAGGGCACTCAAGCCACAGAAGCCACCCTCACAGAAAGGAGTGAAGAGAAGCGAGCCAGGAGAAAGGCGAGGGGCAGACTGCACCATCGTCCCTTGAGGATAGAATGATGCCGAATTAGATACAGATATATTGATGTAGATTTAATATTAACAAATAATATAAAGAAAACAAATAAAATGGATTTTTTTTTGAATATTTCCATTTTGTATGAAAAGATGTATCAATTATTGAAAAATCTTAAATATTATGCATGCATAAAGGTTGAAGTGTAAAACATTTCCGGTCCCATTCGTTCATTTGCTTCAGAACGTTTCTGTGTGCTGCGTCATTGGTTGTAGAAAAAAGATGTTCCTTGTTGTAACCATTCAAGAGACTCTAATGGGTAGAGACAGTAGCTTGCGAACACCTCTATCACGCATTGAATGTATTTATAATAAGCTATACCTTGTTCTAGCGCATTCTGGTAAAAAATTCGCACTTCTGTACTCATGGGCCTCAAAGACTGGCAAAGTGTGTAAGCCGTCGATACGTTCACATTAAAGCTACAAACGCAGTGGGCACAAACACCAACACGTCTTCTCAGTGAATACGGCTTTCGTTGTGAGTCGGTGTTGGTGACACTATTTAAACCTAGTAACCGCACGCAGTGAGTTCAACACGACTTCGGACTTCAACAACACGCCTTCGCACCAACTTTTTTGACGAGAGTGCTCAACTGGCTTGCTACATCTCATGCCTTCGTTTTTTTCACGGTTGCTAGTAGTCGCGTCGACCTTGAATGTGTGACGTCATATGGCTGGAGTGGGGACATTTTCACTTTCAATTTTCTCATCGAGAAAGCATCGCAGACAATATCTGATTTCATTTTTGAATTCAGCGACTAAAAATCAAGGGGAGATTCGAGCAGAATTTGAATTTGTGAAATATTTAGCGAGATTAAAAAAAAAAAAATACGGTAATAATATTGCACACTGCCGGGTTTCGTCTGGCGCCGCGGCCACCAAGAGCAGTACATTTAAATGTTTTCTTTTAGGACTTGAAAAGACAATCAAGAAGCTATTTCTTTTTTCCATGTCAATGATTATATACACCACATTGGATCGGACTTTGATCAATAAAAAGTTACAGTACTTTATAATAATCAGTACGTTTTCTTGTTGCTTCTGTTTTTGCTTTGTTCTGACTTGTTTGTTTTGTACATTAATTGTTGTTTTATGATTGTCTGTTTGTTTGTTTGTTGTGATCAAGGACTTGTATGAGTATTGGAGCTCTTAAAGTTTAAGTGGTCCGTAAAACCTGTACAGCCATGGCAGCCATGCTTTGTACCCTGGGGACTGGAGGACCTTACATGTACCTCAAGATTCTGCTGAGTGCAGATGATGATGACTTATCTCAATGTAATCAAAAGTCGTTCTCTTGGGGACAACGGTTTTCGGAAGTTTGTGGTGCGCTCGGTGATGCTTGGGATCACTAGCTCTAAAAGTGTCCGAACAGTTGAGGGTCTCATCCTGATGTACGCGATACATTTTTCCTCGTCGTTCAAAACCTCGTATAAAAGATGATGGTATTCCCCAAACCTTTCTCTCTTTCAAAATATGTGATGAACCCAGTACCGTTGCCCTATAATACCTTTTCCCGAGCCAATAAAATAGAACAAGCTGCAAAGCTGCAATGCACAGCGCCTCCATTTTGGAACGACCTGTGTGTCACATGATCTCTAGGCTCTCGCTGGCTAAAAGTTGAACGCAAGTCGTATCGCGCACTGCGTTTGTGCCAATCCCAGTTCAATCGTACAATTGGCGTTCGGCTTAAGATACGTGCCGAATGTGTGTTGGTGTTTGTGCCCACTGCGTTTGCAGCCTATCTTTCAGGCGAACGCATGTTGGACAGTCCTTGTTGCGTTTCCGAGGTTCGTTGCACCGAGCCTCGGTGGGGGAGGGAGCAATGAGCGCAACAACCCATCTCACCCCCGCCCTGGTGACTGGATGCCCCTACCTATAGTATTTGGATTTGTACTATCGGACGACATTGCGGGTATACGGACGAGCCACGAGCGATAATGATCCGAGTGGAAATCCGCAGTGAGAGAAAATAGTGTATGTGGATGCGGAAACCGTACCCTGACTTACACGGCACGCTACGCCTTCAGCGTTCCATTGGGTGGCTGGCGCCTCGACAGACCCTTGGTGTCCCCCCCCCCCATCCCCGCCCCTCGGTTCAACTCTGAACATCGTAACGTACTGGATTCAAGAGCTGGGACGCTCGTCTGTTGTTTTTTTTAGACATTAAAAATTCGGTGTAAATTTGTACTAATAGTTTGGTTGTTTTGTAAGCAATTTTCATTTGGCAACACTTGACGCTACTAATCGCTAAGTTATTTTGGTTGTTGTTGTTTTTAGTCGGAAGGACTTGTTTTACACTAAACTATTTTTTGTTTTACTTGTAGCTGTCATTAAAAAAGATGTAATAAAAATTTTGATTGGCTTACCTTTCGTCCAAAAGTGCAACGGATAGGCCTACACACAGACACAAACACACACGGACACACAAGGGAAACACATAGGGACACCACTCAGCACTCAAAAACATCGATAACAAATGAAAGCTGACATCTATGTTTAACAACAACAAGGTTGACAGTTATTGAGATGTAAATAGTTTTTAAAAGTGCTCGTGGAAGAAAAAAATAATAATAATTGGTTATTTATCTAGTATATATAGCGCCTCACTCCATGCTAATGCAAGCGTGCTCAGCGCGCTCATAAAGACGAAACGACAATAACATTCTAAAATAGTAACTTTTTATACAAGGTTTTTGCCGATGGAGGCACGAAACGACAATAACATTCTAAAATTGTATCAAACAAGGTTTTTGCAGATGGAGGCACCAAACGACAATAACATTCTAAAATAGTATTTAACAAGGTTATTGCAGATGGAGGCACGAAACGACAAAAAACATTCTAAAATTGTATCAAACAAGGTTTTTGCAGATGGAGGCACCAAACGACAATAACATTCTAAAATAGTATTTAACAAGGTTATTGCAGATGGAGGCACGAAACGACAATAGCATTCTAAAATAGTTTTAAACAAAGGTTTTTGCCGATTGTAAGTGTACATGATCAACTTAGTTGATAAAATAGTCTTCGTGTGCAATATTATACAATTTAAACGGGCTCATGGCGTCACAATGTAGAAACACAGATTGGGTATTACACAGCCTGCTCAATATATAAATATATATTATAGGCTATATATATACAACTGTTCAAGGGCTGACAATTTAATATACATTTTACATTTGTGCAATTGTATACACAAAGATTGTGTTGACAATAAGTACATTGTCGTATGTTTGTACTCAGTGGTGTGCCCGCTGGATACTTGTACATTATGAACTATCTTTAATTAATTTAATCATTTTTATAAAAAATATCACTTCCATCCCATACTCGATCTGTGGGGCATGTAGGGCCAGTAAACGTTTTTGTGGAACACGGCATGCCAGGGGAATGTGAGACCAGCACAATGCCCTGCCTCCTTTACTGTTCCCTCCAACCTCAAATAATGTCTATAGCTCTTTTGGGCACCTGACACTAGTTTTGGGAAAAGTAAAGACATCTGAGCATTGTGCTGGCCACACAATCTTCTAAGTATTCCCTGGCCACAAAACCTGTGGACGCTGCTTTATTGCCTCTATGGATCAAACAGGTCTGATGTTGATACTTTATTTTTCTCTATAAGTGTATAAACAACTCATTAAGATGTATGCTTTAAAATATTATTATTATTATTTTTAGTTGGTGGGTGTAAAGTCGTGAAGGGGCCTGGATCCAGGATGTGACAATTCCACAGAGAATTCCCGGAACTAAAAAAAAAATGGCACCACTGAGTGTCATTCCATTTGGAGAGCTCTGTGGATGGCGGAGAATGGACCATAGGCCTTCCCCACCTCAGCACAACTCAGCCCTGACTCAATGCAGCCCGATCGCGGAGTACCACTCACAGGTGCTGGATGCAGAACCGAAAACTCTCTTGAACTGTGGGGTTTGAAAAAAGCCACAAAGGAAAAACCAGAATAACAATGTCAGTGTGTCTGACATTGACTGCAAGAGAGCAATCTGCCCTGCAGACAGGCTAATAGAAGAAGAAGACCATTACTAATTATTTCATATTCATTTTAACTGCTCTATTTTTAAGCCTCGCTAGATGTGTATGTGTGAGTGTAAGTGTTGGCGACTTGTCGCAGTCCAGGTAAAGCATCTGTTATTCTTGTGTACACAAATATAATGTAACACAAATAAACAACAACGACAAAAACACCCCCCCCCCTCCCCCATGATTGTCGTCATCAAGATAGGCTTACGCAATACCAACCGCAGGTAAAAAGTACACACACACACACACATACACACAAATAGCATAACTGTTGGTGTTTCAGGCCGTTTATTAATCTCTCGAATCCTAGCACGTGATTGAGATTTGATCACGACCACCATTCAGATATAGCGGATTGCGGGCGTGGGAAGGAGGGTGCTCATCTATCTGCGAGTGAACTTTTAGGCACTCATGATAAATATCTACTTCTTCCTCTTTTTTTCTTTCTCTCTCTTACAATTACTCTCTCTCTCTCTTCTTTTTAAACTTCTATCCTTCTTAAAGCAATGGGTTTGCCCAAGTGACGTCATGCTTAAGATAATGTCACGCTCTAGATAAACTGATAGAATCGTCGCTGGTTTTAATATATAATTCAATTTAAATAGATATATATCAATGTATTTATATTTTATACACATGGGGATTGGCTAATACAGTCAAAACCTGGGTTTAAGTTCACTTCTGTTTTCGTCTGGTTAGGTGTTCGTCCTACTCCCCCCCCCCCCGCACAACCAACGTTGGTCTCCTTTTCACCGACTGGTTCTAGTGCCGAAAGACCAATAAGGGACGTGAAGCTAACGTGAAAGTGACGTGAAAGGGACATGACAGGGATGTTAAAAGGGAAGTAAAAGGGACGAGAAAGGCACGCAAACGGATCGAATCCAGGTGAAAGCTTTGATTTGTTTTCAGGACTGGTCGGTGTCCCTGAGTTGACGCCAGCTCTGATGGGTACCTGACCTTAGTTGGGGTAAAGTAAAGGCGGATGTGCCTTGTGCTGGCCACACAATTCCCCCTAGTTTGCGGTGGCCACAAGACACTGGTGAACCATTCTTCACCCAGCCCTAAGGATCAATTCGATCCGATGGGATACTTTTATTACTTTACAGAAATACCCACACATAAATTTCCATCAGCTTAGAAAGATTCACACATTTCTGTGCCTGAGTGTACTTTGAAGTGTTACGGTAAGTGAGTGTGTGTGTGTTGACATGAATGTGTGACTGTATTTAAGATCAAAAGTCTAAAGATTGAATAAAGTGAGGATTATAGACACTATGAATTGATTTCAAAACAATTTACTTAAGAAACTATTCTGTTCGCCCTTTAGGCAAAGTTAAGCCCTTTACTGTAGGAAGTAAACAACACAAGTAATCTGTAGATCTCAAATCAGACTTGGTTGTAAGTGTAAGTTATGAATTCCTTTTATGGACAACCTCAAAATAAAGTTTTATAAGCTAAACATAAATATATATTATATATATATATATATATATATATATATAGGTATAAGTAAGTAAAGTGCCATTGGGGCCAATTAGAACTTAGGGCCGATGAAGCAGCGTTCACCAATTTCTATGAACAAGTTCTATCATCACTTGTAAAAAGAACTTGACAACACATTATTTTAATATTTACCTTCGTTAAAAATTGTTTAGCCCCCTACAGTTTTACTTTTTATATTAGTTTAGCTGATGGAAACTAGAATGATATGCCCACAAGAACTAACCGGCTTGCCAAAACCATTCTGTAGGGCACCACCAGAGGAGGGAGAAAGAGAGGAAGACAAAAGAATCGACGGGAGGATAACATCAGGGAGTGGACAGGAATAAAACTGTGCGACGCATTGAGAAAGGCTGAGAGACGGGAAGAATCTACGAGGCCTGTGTATATGTCATCTGTGGCGCCCCAACGGTCCAACAGACCACGGGATATGTAGGATGTAGAAATGCTACATTTATTTGCTTTGTTCCTTGTTCGTAACGTTTTAAGATTTTTATATACTAAAAAACCAGTAACGTAACACCATTTAAAATTAAAACAATAATAAAATGGACTCAGACCATGGATAATATGTACTAGAATAGCCCGTGGGGAAACCACGACGGGTAAAGAATTTTGATTTATGTGTTTTTAATATTTTTATTATTGTCTTTATATATTTGGTAAGCTTTTTTTAAAAGTCGGGAAACAGGAGCTGGAAGTAGAGTAGGCCTAAGTCTTGGTTTTAAATTTAAGAAATGACGATTCTAATGTGTGATATTTAAATTTTTATCGAATTACTGAGATAAATAAAGAATATAGATAGTTTGATTTAACTGACTTTTTTCATTGAAATTAATTTAGATGAAACTTTTCCTTAAAAGCAATATTGAGTGTAATTTTTTGTTCACCATGCAGAAGTTGTCTGTTGACTGTAATTTTCTACATGTTTGTGACTTTTTGACAAAAGTCGACCAAAGATGAAAACTTCGACATGATCGAATGTCTGTTATTAAAATTTGTTAATTACTATTACAAAAGCTAGATTGATTGGAAATTGTTGACGTCATAGATAATAGGGTAGTGTTTAGTGTTGATGAACCAAATTTATAAATTTGGATTAAAAGTTTTCAGCTTTTTTGTATTCTGAGAAGATTTCTAGTGTTCAAATTGCGATGTATTTCCTTTGCAACAAATCAAGAGCCTTTGCAAAGACAATCTTTGGATTGAGATTTCTCTAAAGTATAAAGATGACATTATCACTATTGCTGTTTCCTTTGTTGTAAGATATTATCACCATTGGAGTCATACTTTATCACAATTAGTTTGATACCAGTCATCAACAAAACTGTGAGATCGAGTGCTAGACTGACGTACCGAAGGTTCTGAGTTTGAATCCTGATAAAGGCTAGTTTTTCCCCTGATCTGGAGGGTTTCTCTTAGCCTACCAAGCTCTGATGGGCACCTGCCATTCGTTAGGGAAAGTAAATGGGACTAGGCTTTGTGGGCTATTTGCTTGTCATGCAATCCCCTAGTATGTCGTGGCCACAGAAACTTGTGAACACTGCTTTAATTGTCTTTATTTGGTGGTCTTTCGAGTGCCATTGGTTGCCGAACCCTACTTTAAACTTTATTAAAATATGTCAGTATCTATTCAACCCGTTTGAGGAGGTAAAGCTGCGAGCTAATGGGATTGATCGGACAAACCAACGTCATGGTTTGTTCACACTCCTAAAATTCACATCCTGGAAAAATTAATCCAGAATTTCTACGCTGTGCCTGAATTCCGTAGTTAGGATTGAGTTTACATTGGGATTAGTGCGACAATGTAACAAATACATCTCCATTGATATAAACATTCGAATTGCAATATTGTGCAGTATTTCTTGTCAGGTTGAGAAAAATGAATCCATATTCTCCGGGGCGTAAAGATTGTCTTTTCAATAGACTGTTGACCAAAATCATTAACTCTGTAGATATATCGTATTTTTTCCATTGTTTTTATCCATGCATCTAACTATGCATCTAGTTATCTATCTATGTATTACGCCACTCCATCCATCTATCCATAATTCGTTCGATAAATCAATCCATGCAGCCATCCATCACCCAACCAACCAAATCGTCCACACACACATCTATCCATCTATCCATCTATGCATAATTCGATCCATAAATCAATCCATGCAGCCATCCATCATCCAACCAACCAAATCGTCCACACACCCATCTATCCATCTATCCACTATCCACTAGTCTTGCTCACGCTCTCTATGTTTTGCCCAATCCATGTACGCAATCACTTAATCTCTCAATCACTTAATCTCTCAATCACTTAATCTCTCAATCACTTTATCTCCCAATCACTTAATCTCTCAATCACTTAATCTCTCAATCACTTAATCTCTCAATCACTTAATCTCTCAATCACTTAATCTCTCAATCACTTAATCTCCCAATCACTTAATCTCTCAATCACTTAATCTCTCAATCACTTAATCTCTCAATCTTTTAATCTCTCAATCACTTAATCTCTCAATCACTTAATCTCTCAATCACTTAATCTCTTAATCACTTAATCTCTAAATCACTTAATCTCTCAATCACTTAATCTCTCAATCACTGAATCTCTCAATCACTGAATCTCTCAATCACTGAATCTCTCAATCACTTAATCTCTCAATCAATCTCTCAATCACTTAATCTCTCAATCTCGTAATCTCTCAATCACTTAATCTCTCATTCACTTAATCTCTCAATCACTTAATCTCTCAATCACTTTATCTCTCAATCACTTATCTCTCAATCACTTAATCTCTCCTTCTTTCTCTATGTCTCTCTTCAATTCATTCCTCTTTTTTTTCTCTCTCTATTTGGCATGTATGAGTCAACGACATCTTGGTTTTTTTTCTGGCTTTTGTTTAGCACAAAGTTGACTCACATTTAGCTAAGCATCGCCCTGTGTATTGTAGTGTGTTCTATTGTTTTACACCTCATTGCATTGTATCACTTTGAAAAAAACAACTATAAAAACTTCTTTAACTGTTTTTTTGTCTTTTGCAGTTTATTTTCTTGTAAACTTTTTACCTTCATTCTTGTTGTTTTTTCTAAATACTTTAAAGATAAAAGCTAAGCAATCACCAGTCACATTTCTCTTTGTGTTGGTGGAACGGCCAAAAGAACGCTTACTTTGAAAAATTCTTATAATATTGGAAGGTGAAAATATCCTCTTAGAGTTTGAATAATAAGCTCTTGACTTGTATCACAAGCTACTTTTAGATGAAATAGGCCAAGGGTTGGCAACCTACGCCACGCGCTCCACACTTGGCAGGCAGAGCGATTTTTAATGGCACGCGGAAGACCCCCCCCCCCCCCCCCCCGAAAAGGCGATGCCTGTACTCTCTATCAGAAATTGAGTGCTATATCAGGATACATATAAGCCTCCTGGCATGCTGAATGAATTTGAATTCCTGCATTGGCACACTAAGATATAAGTGGGTCACAAAATAAAAGTTAAAAAAGAACTAGGTAATCCCCCCCCCCTTAAAAAAAAAAAAAAAAAAAAAAAAAACGATTAGTACACTCTGGACTTTTCATATACCAGAGCTAATGGAGTAAGGTTCTATAAATAGATTTTACCTGTATTCCTTGTTTTCCAAGCTATTTATACAATAATAATAAAATGTTAATTAATGTCATTTTGCGGATGGTGTAGGCCGTCCAGGACGTGAGGCAGTGGCCACGGCAAATTAGTGGGATTGTGTGGTCAAGCCAACGTCAAGCCAAACGTCATTCACTCTCCTGGACCTGCAGATCCTTGAAAATAAAACATATCCAGTATCCAGGCTTTTATGAGCCGGATTAAAAAATCCGGGATCATTGGATTGGCAGTTTCGCAGACTGGCAATTGATGTTTAACGCTGTGGGATTGGAGTTTTAAATAGAACGAAAAAATCGTTAACATCAATAAGTACAATCTAATTTCATTGTCTTATAAATGCTCTTGTACTTGGCAACAGTAATAAAAAGCAATGCACGTTAAAAAAGTAATATCAAATGTGTAATGAAACATATTAGCATAGACTATAATATACATGACCGCTTGCTTTAGTATTTCTGCTATATGATGACTCGAAACACTGATTTTCGGAATTTCCGATTCGTTGTTTCCTTTGCACTTCTGTTTTATTGAATCCCTTCGATTTTCTCAATGAAAAATTAAAATTAAAATCGAAAGTTGTATAAAGCGGAAACATTTAAGAAACAACGAGGAGCGTAGAAGTAATTTAAGACAGCCTTCCTTATTGGTTGCGCACGGAAAAAAGTTGTTATAAGCTCTAAAAAAAAAGTAAGGCCTTAGCCAGGATCCTCACGTCGAAGACGTTCTCGATCCTACCCTTAAAGTGATCCTTACTTATGCATTTTCGTTACTCCATGTTAGTGAGAGCCTCAACAACTGGCACCGACAATTTCTAGAGACTGATTCTGGCTTCAGATTACCTAAGCCATTGCTTTGGAGACCGCGTGCTTCTGCAGTGGGTCCCAGGGCGTACAGGCCTACCTGGAAACGTAAGAGCAGACCACTTTGCCAAAAGTGGTGTGATGAGCACACCCACCTACGAGGAGCCAGGCTTCACGCCATGCTCCTTTAAGAAGGCCAACACACTCCTAAGGAGATAATTGGCAAGAAAGTTGGGACACGTCTGCTGAAAAGGCTTCTGCTCCACCCTAACCGCGGCTCGGTAGATCGGAACAATCTTTAATATCACACTGGCCACTGCCACATCGGGGCATACTTTGCCAGGTTCCGAACCTAACTTCGACTCGCGGTGTCGCCACTGTGAGGAGGAGGCGGAGACAGTGGAGCACATCCTGCGGGAATGCCACCGTCTTGTCAGCTTTCGAAAGGATGAGTCGGGCGACCCACTTTCCACTGATCTCTACGGAGACATAGGCGTACTTACAAGTATGGCAGAATTAACATCCAGGGCCCTAATGGATGAGTAAATCTCAGCTCTCAAACCAAATAGAGTTCAAGCCCGTTGCATAACAACTCTGAGCTTTCTGTGAAGGAAATACACTTTTAAGAAATCTATACATGCATCGATCATTGCTAGTTCTCATCCGCTGTGCAAGACTGCCGTGTGGCTTCACAAAATTGTATTAGTTTTGTACACTTTATTTGACCCCATTCTCGTTACTCTGCTGAGAGACTCTGGCGTTTCTTTTCTTATCATTTCCCAGGAAACTGAACCCTTTCAGACTGTGGGGTCGCCAGTAGAACTCTTCTAATGCAGATTCCATATGCAAAAGAGTTGTTGCGGGGCAGGTAAGCTAAAAAATCTCCTTAGACGGAGCCGTTAGACAGGGCCGTGCGAAAATGATAGTCGGATTACCGAAATCGCTAACATAGATATTTTAAAAGTTACAGCATCAAACAATAACAACAAAAAAACAACACCGACTTGAATACATGCAGCGGTGCGTAGATGTAATGACACAGTCACGGGGAGTCCAGCAGGAGTTTAAAATGAAGCCCCTTTTAGAGCAGGGAGCTGAGGGCGCCCGCCAAGTGATAAAAGACATAATTTGTTCAAAGACAAAACCAGCACACAGGGATGTGCTTGTGGCGCTACCCGTAAGATAAAAAGACTCGGATTTCTCGAAAACAGGACGCAGATAGCGACATAAAAATGTTTGTCTTTGACGACAATTTGATAGGCAGCCGACATTGTATGCAGGTATTTAAGTCTCCTAAATCAGGGCCATTAAAACTATAGGAGTAAACAATGCCAGTAAAAGAAAACACATTTGTTTCACAGTGTCCTAGTTTTTAAGCCTAGTGACCCCAATTCAGTCCTGTTGGTAGTAAACAGCGATACATTGTCACGTTCTCATTTCGACCAGCTCAAAAATAGAATCGCCCGTCACATCCGTAATCTACCGCAAGTCGGAATGCCATTAATATATTTTTTTATTGTCAAGTAGTTAATGTATAAAACAATACAACAAACAACAACAACAGAGGTGTGTGTGTAGGGAGGAGGGGCCTCAAAGGCAATGTGGTCATTAAAGGCATTGGGGGTCTTCTTAATATCCTGATGATGAAATGTGTAAATTCCTCTATAATAACTTGGCAAAACTTTTATAGTTTTTCACTGTATATGTCCTGTTCTTTGAAATGAGGATTTGACACACTTTCTGTCATGCTGCCTGGTTGAAACTTGGCATATAGACCTTATGTTTCATTACATAATACGTTCTATCAAATTTACAGACCAGTTTCCCCACTCCCAACTTAAAAAAAATATTTGTTTACTGTTGTTTGTTTTTTTACACGCTAAGGTGGTCATTTTAAAATCCTTATTGAACTCTGATGATTTACATGATATGTATTACTCTAAATGTGCTATAAAAATAGCTCCGTGATTACCCCTTTTTTTCAAAATCATATATATTATTATAGACCTTTTTTTACTTGAAACTCGGTTGTCCTGGCAACGGTGCGGTGTCGCGACAGGTGCAGTGGAACTGAGGCAAAGAATGAACACGGTCTTTTTTTCCGCTAAGCATTTTACTATAGGCATAGTGTTGTTTTCTTTAAATGTAGGTTAATAATAGTTTCTTCTTTTAATTTTAGACCATTAATATTGCATGCAATCTTTATTAGCAGCTAGGTATAATAAATGTTTTTAGTTAAAAAATTGTTCAAAATATTTTTTTTCTTAGTTCGCTCGGGGACAGAAGTGCTACAGAAAAAGGGAGTTCACCGGGAAACTTTGTTAGTGGTATCCCATGATGTCTGCTTCAAGTTCACGTCTCCAAATCATTTAGGTGTTCTTCCCTGTGAGTGTCCAGATGAGGGCATCTCGTGTTTTTTTTTTTTGTATGTGCCCAGATGAGGGCATTTCTTGTGTTATAAAGTTACATCTAGAACAATTAGGATTAGGATATATATGGTCAGAACAAGATACAATATATACCAAACTTTCAATATCAAAAATTAACCTACGTATAAATGATCAAAGTAAACAAGTATTGTATGAAAGTATGCAAAATAGAAATAAAGGTAAACTATACAGCGCTCTTAAGTATAATTCTGACTAGGAAAATGCTACACCTTTTTTAAATATATTAAATCTTAAAGAAGCTAACTATATAGATATAGTAAAAATAGGAACAAGTAATTATTATTTCCCTGTTGAATTGGGTCGCCACTCTAAAATAGATTACAATTTAAGAGTATGTCCCCTCTGCCTAAAAGATATAGGAGATGGATTTCACTACTTACTCCAATGTGAGCATTTCCATGTTCAACTGAGAGTATATATTAAAAAATATTACTATAACAGACCAAATGTAGAGAAAATGTCCGAACTGCTCAATACTAGTTCTCTGAAAGAACTTAAGAAACTAAGCATATTTGCAAAAAAAGTATTATCTGTTTAAAAAAAATTAAAAAAGATTTAAAACGGTTAAATATATTAACATGTATTAACAACTTTCATTTCAGAACACCTTTTATTAAATTATAATTGTTTTCATGAACTATGTTACTTTGCCTATACTGTATTTCTATGTTGGTATTCTCTTTTCTTGATACCTTAAAATGAATATATTATTATAAATTTTATTATTTCGGTAACTTTTACTATCATTTACTAATGTTAGAATATTCTAATTAATTATGTTTTGATTATGCCTTTATGGTACTGATGTACTTTGTGGCAAAATAAATATTGTTGATTGTTCATTGTTGTTGTGTTGTTGTATTTTGTGACTGTCCAGTTCTCACTGCCGTAAATGGACACAGGCCAGGGAATTCTTTTATAGATATGTTTTTCTTTTTTTCCTCTTGTGATTACTGTGGCAAATAGGTGACTAAAAGGTATGTATGTCTTGGTTTCTTACCTGAATGGTTGACCACCATGTTGAGTGTCATGTGACCCAGGCACCATGTGACCAATATAATACACGTGTGTAAGCAGCTGCCCTGCATGCTTTGTGTTTATAATAGACCTGGTTCAAAATCAATTTTTAGATGTTATAGTTATAGTTGTAAATATATAGTTTTAGCGAAACAGCTTTGCACAGTCCCCATTCAATGTAGAAATTATGATATATTTATTTGGGTAGGCTTTTATGTTTTCAGTTTTACTGCAATTGCAACATTTCAACCACTGCTGCTGGCGATAAAAGATACTTAGACTTAAAAAGTAAGTCATATTACTATAATAAAACATTGGAATTAGTATGGAAAGTGGATTATCTGACCAGCACATTGTCCAGCTAATTTGAAAAACGTCGACGAGATCAGGGATCGGCAACCCTTTGACAATAGTGTGCCGAAGTGTGATACCCCTGAACCCTTTGACAATAGTGTGCCGAAGTGTGATACCCCTGAACCCTTTGACAATAGTGTGCCGAAGTGTGATACCCCTGAACCCTTTGACAATAGTGTGCCGAAGTGTGATACCCCTGAACCCTTTGACAATAGTGTGCCGAAGTTTGATACCCCTGAACCCTTTGACAATAGTGTGCCGAAGTTTGATACCCCTGAACCCTTTGACAATAGTGTGCCGAAGTGTGATACCCCTGAACCCTTTGACAATAGTGTGCCGAAGTTTGATACCCCTGAACCCTTTGACAATAGTGTGCCGAAGTGTGATACCCCTGAACCCTTTGACAATAGTTTGCCGAAGTTTGATACCCCTGAACCCTTTGACAATAGTGTGCCGAAGTGTGATACCCCTGAACCCTTTGACAATAGTGTGCCGAAGTTTGATACCCCTGGAAACGAGATAGCGGACTCCCTGACCAAGAGGGGGATCCATGCTGACACCAGTGCTAGACGAACCGACATCGATTGAGAGTGCAATACGACTGATTCGGGATTGGGAAACCAGTCTGTGGTTTAGTAGTTGGGATAACTCTGACAAGGGCCGAGGTGTGTGGCAACAACTGAAGAGACCCAACCGGGCCGATCCGTGGTGGAAACTCCGCAGGGGAGAGGCTTCGACGATTGCACAGTTCCACACGGGACACTGTCCAGTAGGGGCCTACTTTAATAGGTTGAGACCCCTAGACGACTCGCGGTGTCGAAACTGCGGAGAGGCGGTGGAGACGGTCAATCACGTCCTTGTAAGTTGCCCCGCCTTGCAGGAGTTCAGAGTGAGTGGCGACAGCCAACCGTTTGCGCCGATCCTATATATTAGAGTGTGTCACAGCTTCGCGACACGGCAAATTTCGTTCTCCGAGCCCTAAGAGAGTAATGTCGGCTCGCAGTCTCGTTAAGATGTGGAGGTCAAACCTGGCACGCGTGACTTGGGTTGCCGATCCCTTGGACTAGATCCCGCTGATAACTTCCGGTTTAGATGAAAGGTTTGAACAGAAAAGGTTCTTCTTGAAATATTATTTTTGTCATGCACCCATTCGTCCACTGAGTGACATAATTATAATAGTCCATTAAATAGAACAAATACTAAAAAAAAAGAAATAAAAAGACTATGTGACACACATCCTGTTGACCTAGTTCCTGGATCGCGAAGATCAAGTAATGACACTGGGGGCAATACCCTGTGAAATATAGTCAGAACTAATCAAAAACGTTAAGTCTAAGTTTGTCATTGTTTCATGTCCTATTTATAGATTAAAGGAGTGTTCTGTCCAGCCTCCTTCAATATTTGATTCAATAATATACGGTTAGACCTTTCTACTATCCTATAAAGGTAGATAAATATAAATATATATAGATGTATAATTAGATGAACGACAAGATAAATAGAAATGACATGTTGATAAATAGTTTGATTATAAAAAGGTCGACAAGTAGATAGATAGACAGGTAAATTGATAAAACAAATAGAAAATTAAAAGATTCACAGGTATATAAACAGATAGATAGATAAACAAAGATATAGACGGGTACCCTGGAAGAATAACAGACATACACACAGATAGATGAATAAATAGAAAGACAGAAAGATAGACTTACAGATAGATAGGCATACCGAAAGATAAACGATAAATAGATTTATGGATAGGCTAACAATATAGAGGGATGTACACATTAACATAGATAAAAGAGACGCATAGACATATACACAGACCAGCCGAATATAGATAGATAGAAAGAAAGACACATCGATAGATTATTGCATAGAACGACAGAATTGTTGACAGATAAAAAGACACATAAACGGACATATAGATAGGTAATCTGTGCTTAGATCTTTTCTACTATTGACATAATTCAACCCACATCATGCAAACAAAATTCTACATGAAAAGCAATAAAACGATAAAATATAAAAATGAAAAAAGAATAACTTTTACAGAAACATTATTTAAAAGCTTTAATATTTATATCTATGAAGTTATTTGGAGCGTATTTTAATTAATTAACTTTTCTTATGTGGACTTTTTTGAACTTCAGTTCCCACAGAAAACGCTCCACCAAAATTTTGACAAGAGATAAAACGTCACGAGAAATTCTAATTCCTGATACATATCTATGAATGACAATGAGGGATTAGGTCGATCACAATCAGAGCCTGGTGGATATAATGCTTACTTTAAAGAAGAGAATGAAATATAAATAATTTAATCGAAAGGCAAATGAATCTAGTCATGGGAGCGATTGAAATATATATATAGGCCTATATATTTGTTTTTAATTTGAGAGATAGGTGGGTGAAAGCTTTTAACCCTTCCCGTACCGACCTGCTTTCCCATGAATATCTTCAGTCCCGCTTTATACGCGCCCGGGACTGTAAGGGTTAATGAAGTTAGGCTTCAAAAGAACTGAAGAGCTGGGACTTGGGTAATCTTATAGAGTTATTAATAAAGTTTAAAAGTACACAATATTCTTCGGAATTTCATCATCTCAACCTTTTTCGGCACACTACCCTTCTTTTTTAAGTTTGCTTTTGCTAATTCTACTGTAGTATTATAAAGTTAAGAAAATAATAATAATAAAAAAAGAATGTTTTATAGATTTTTATCAAACGAAGAAATAGATTTAAAAAGGGAATCGACTTTTTAGTTGAAGTTGGTCTCGAGTCATGATTCTGGCTTTTATATATTATGGTTAGATCTAGTAGCTACAGTCTTGTCACTTAACGCGTTGATACTTGCGTTCGATACTTTTATTATTTTTTAGAACAACCATATGAATGCACTAAATTAGGCTAAATCAATAGGATGACGAAAATAGTATGCAAAATATTCGCCGTTGGCCTTAATCATGAAGTAATAATAATTGTTGTCAGAAGTCTTGATAGACGCTTTTGAAACAATAATGAAACAGTTTCCTCTTGTAGTTGTAACGGCAGTCCTGATTGTAGTTCTTTACCAAGTTGAAAATACGTTCGTAATCCAACACGGACTTCGTATTAATGTTATCTTGAATTCTGAATCTTCCTCTATATAATAAAAGTCCAAAGAAATCTTTTATCAATATAAATACAGTACGATGTGTGTTTTTAATTCCGATACCAATTGGTTCATTTAAAGACACGTGACATAACTGTCCAATATTTTACTTTTGCGATCTCGCTTACGTCATGTGTCTTCCAAGGCTGAGTGGTTAGCATATGCGGGCGACCTGGGTTCGATTACCCACTTGAACTTTTTTTTGTTTTGTTTTTATTTCCATTTATATTAGTTTTCTTTTCCTGATTGTTAAGAATTTCAGGACTTATAGCTTTCCTAAAATGTTTTCAGTAAGTAAAATATAATAATTCTTTTTTAGACATGTGCGAGACGGTTGTTCCATTTCTTATATTTTGTTATAAGTTTTTACATACGTTCCTTCTATATAGAAGATTATTACGTCCACTAGGGCCAAAACTCCTGCAGGGCGGCAGCCATCGGTCGGCGGCAGAGATAGAACCGCGTCGTGTCCGTTGACAGTCCGGTGAACTAACCACAGGACCAGCCGGCCTCAGCCAGGGATAGTCCAAACTTTTTGTTAAATAAAAAAGAAATGTCCTTTTTTAACGCTGTTACTATATTTATTTTAAATGACTTTTGTTGTTCATAACATTCTTATCTGTAGCCATAGGCCTATGCATTTTTCTCAGAGGGCAACGCCGGGCAATTCAGCTTGTATTTTATATTTTGTCGGTGGGAATGTTTAGCGACTTGGCTTTGAGAGTACAAATAGATGACGTAATATCAAAGCCTATAATAGAGGACCGCTTGCGCTATTTTTAGTGCTTAATAAAGAGTTTTCGGTGCGAAGAAATTAGGGATGTTGAACAAAACCCGGAATACCACATTCCGGTTTTAAAACCGAAATCTTGTTTTGATTTATAAAACCGGATTTCGGTTTGTTGGTTGCAAGGTAGGCCCTAATCATTACTTCAAGTGGAACACCTTTTTTTTATTCTAATGGAAATATTTTGAATAAATAATGTTGGATTCGCACAAAACAATATGGAAATGCCTTGCTAACACTATTTAGTTTTATTATAGATATTGTGTTCTTTTTTTTCCAAATATCAACTATGGCTTGCGATAAAAACAACATCAAACCAAATGTTAAGTTACAGTTTACAATTAACATAAATCTTGTAACTTTTCGGATCATCTTTACGGTGTGCGCTCCTCTTTGATGTACACAATGTAGAGAGGCAAACTAGTCTTTCCCTGTGACCCTGATCGGAAATTTGATTATCACTATTGAAAGCTATAAACGGTTTTAATCAATGAGCCCAGATTTGTTTAAGTTCTAAAGAATGTTATCGTTAAGTGTACAAAATCATATTGTATTCACACAAATCAACCCCTTGATTGCCCTGCAGACACTCATTAAGTTGGAAATATATTTCAAATATAGGCCTACCTACAAAAGTACGCACATTTGGATTTTCCGGACTGTGATTTGTAACATTGCGCGCTGGGAGGGGTGGACCGAAATTTGGTCTTAAACTGATTTTATATAACCGAAAACCTGATTTGAAAAATTAACGGTTTTAACATCTCTAGAATCAATAAAGCAATAAGACTTCTGTTGTAGGCTGTATTCAACTTTCAATATAAATGTAAATTTGAAATCTAAACTTATAATTATTACCAACGCTTCTTTTATAATGGCATTTTTCTACAATTCTACATGAAAAGCAATGAAACGATAAAATATAACAATGAAAAAAATCACCTTTACAAAAACATTATTTAAAAGCTTTAATATATTTAATTATTCCACTTCACATTCTCGTACAACAACTAGCAACTGGTATTAGTGGGATAGGCCTATATATAGTTTATAGTTTTCATAATCATAACGAAATACAAAACTGTAGGTATATAATTCCGTTTGGGATGGTAAAATCCGTAACAGGAGTTGATGAGTCGTCAAATAACAGAAAAATCATAGCAAGCGGTCCATCTTATTTTAGTCTTTGATAATATCAAAACAATATTAATATGCCCCCAGGGCCTACGTGTGTATGTCTACACAATTTTGAATAAGGCCCCTAAATATGGCTATTACTATTTACTGCATACGTTTTTTAAAAGTGTATAGAGGTCATGTTTTAAGAGTAAGTAAATCCTGCTTTGCAAAATGTATAGCAGATGAAGTTCAATCTTAGCATTTTAAGGTCTCTACCTAATCGTGTGTCCCCT
Source organism: Anisus vortex (assembly GCA_949126835.1). NCBI lineage: Eukaryota > Metazoa > Mollusca > Gastropoda > Planorbidae > Anisus > Anisus vortex. Next base: position 42,225,410 of record OX421496.1, read on the forward strand.
TTATTTTTCCCTAACGACTGCCATGTATCCTTCAGATCTGCGTAGACTCAGAGACACCCGCCAGGGAACAAACCATAAGCTTCAACAGGACTCGTACTCAGAACCTTCGGTCTCACAAACAGTTGTGATAATGTCTGGTATCACACTAATTGTGATAAAATATGACACCAATGGTAATAATGTCTTACACCAAAGGAGATATTACCTGACAATGCTGATACTGTAATCATATTGCTTTTGAGTAATCCCCAATGCAAACATTGTCCTTGCAACGGCAGTTGATTCGTTGCAAATGAAATGCATCGCAATTTTTTAATCTTTTTAAATCATAAGAGAATACAGAAAAGCTGATAGTCTCCTATACCAAATATATTAACTCGGTTCATCAACACTCGACACTACCTTTTTTCTATGACGTTTACAATTTCCATTTCTGGCGTTTGTGATAGCAAAACAAAATAATTAAGAACATACAGTCAATCATGTCGGAGTCTTCTCATATGGACACCTTTCGTAAAAATATTTCTAAGGTCAAAAAGTTCTAAGCGTGTAGAAAATAAACACTCAACAGACAACTACTGTACGGTGAAGGAGAAATTACACTCAATTATACTCAATATTTTTTGTAAAGGATTTGTTTCATCTTAGAATTTATTACAGTGATTTTATCATTTTTGAAAAAGCACGCCATGTATACCCTATAAATATTATTCTAAAAATGATAAAAAACACATAAAACTAAACTCTATACCCCCCCCCCCCCCTGGTTTCACCATGGGCTATGTCTAGTTATTAAATAAAATTGCGTGAATATTTTAACAATGGAATTTGTACAGCTGATGCAAAATTGGATAATTCTCCAAGCTACGTTTGTATAATAAATGTTTTATCAAATAACGAAATTAAAAAAAAAACACAAATGTTTTATTTGAGATAATCGTGTCATCTCCCTAAAGCTGTACATTTATCTTATTGAACCTTTAAATTGCATAAATGAGCTGTATATATAATGTCGTGTTCCCCAATTTTATTTAGTCACGATCACAAAGTGTGTGTTTTTTGAAGGTTTAATAAACATGTCTAGGACGCAATGAAAACTATCATAAAATCTATTTCAACAGGCATGTTCTGATAACAGGCGTACTTCTATGTACAATTAGCAGATAATTGTAATTCTCGTTTTCAAGCTGTGTAAAAAGTAAAGTATCCCATCAGACCAAACTGATCGTAGGGCCAGTGAAGCAGCGTTCACCGGTTTCTGTGGCCAAGGCATACTAGGAGATGTGTGGCCAGCACATTGCCCGGCCGCATTTACTTTACCCCAACAAATGTGAGGTACCCATCAGAGCTGGGTAGACTCAGTGACACCGTTCCATATTCGGGAACTAATCCTAGCCTTCACCAGGATTCAAACCCAGGCCTTTGGTACGCCAGCCGAACGCAATGCCCGTTCGGCCACTGTGCCCATTTTTGCATCAATAACATATAATATAATTTCATTGTGATGGTTCGCTGCGTAAACCATCTTTCATTGTGATTGTTCGCTGTGTAAACCATCTTTCATTGTTATTGTTCGCTGTGTAGACCATCTTTCATTGTGATTGTTCGCTGTTTAAACCATCTTTCATTGTGATTGTTCGCTGTGTAAACCATCTTTCATTGTGATTGTTCGCTGTGTAAACCATCTTTCATTGTGATTGTTCGCTGTGTAAACCATCTTTCATTGTTATTGTTCGCTGTGTAAACCATCTTTCATTGTTATTGTTCGCTGTGTAGACCATCTTTCATTGTGATTGTTCGCTGTTTAAACCATCTTTCATTGTGATTGTTCGCTGTGTAAACCATCTTTCATTGTGATTGTTCGCTGTGTAAACCATCTTTCATTGTGATTGTTCGCTGTGTAAACCATCTTTCATTGTGATTGTTCGCTGTGTAAACCATCTTTCATTGTTATTGTTCGCTGTGTAAACCATCTTTCATTGTGATTGTTCGCTGTGTAAACCATCTATTATTATCAGAGCGGTATACTTTACTGTCATTGGAATACTGTTAGGTTTTTATTGCCATGGCCCCCCATTACAGACTGAAGTTCTTTCACAGGATATTTTATTATACGCCATTCACAAAGGTTTTATAGACAAGTAGACTTTAATGGAGAAATAGGGTAGATACCTGGAATGACAGACGTCTACACGATCTTTGCCACATAAGGCGACACAATCCCCTAGTATGACATGGCCACATAAACTTTACCTGCTGTATGGATCAATTTGGTCTGACGGGTATACCTTTAAATATCTAACTAAAGTCTTTTAAGATTCATTAGTCATAAGTAGTAAATGTTAACTTTTAAATATCTAACTAAAATCTTTTAAGATTCAACTAGTGATAAGTAGTAAATTTTAACTTTTAAATATCTAAGTAAAGTCTTTTAAGATTCAACTAGTGATAAGTAGTAAATGTTAACTTTTAAATATCTAACTAAAGTCTTTTAAGTTTCAACTAGTGATAAGTAGTAAATGTTAACTTTTAAATATCTAACTAAAGTCTTTTAAGATTCAACTAGTGATAAGTAGTAAATGTTAACTTTTAAATATCTAACTAAAATCTTTTAAGATTCAACTAGTGATAAGTAGTAAATGTTAACTTTTAAATATCTAACTAAAATCTTTTAAGATTCAACTAGTGATAAGTAGTAAATGTTAACTTTTAAATATCTAACTAAAGTCTTTTAAGATTCAACTAGTGATAAGTAGTAAATGTTAACTTTTAAATATCTAACTAAAGTCTTTTAAGTTTCAACTAGTGATAAGTAGTAAATGTTAACTTTTAAATAGTTTAGGATAAAATTGTTAACATTTTCAGACTTAACTTTCACATCCTCCTACTCCCACTACCACTACCAACTGCCCCTTCCCCATCCCTTTGTTTTCACCTCACTAGCAATATTTACTCCGGCACTAATAGGTTTTATATAGTTTTTTCTGAGAATTAAGTTGTACAATGTGTTGTTAAGTATATCTTCTTTTTATTTTTGTATTTTGTGGACAGCCGCACCTGGTGAGAGGATTGAGGCAGTAGTACAATAAATCACGTTAAACATTGATACAGAAATAAAAGTTGACCTATCAGGAAACTATCTACCAATGGTCTTGAATCATTTTTTGAGAGGGATGTAGAGCGGTTGAGCTACTCCGATAGGTCCGGGTTCAAAGAATGGATACGTCATGAAGATATGGATGAGTGATTACATTCTGTCTTTATGATATTTAGTGCAGAGGTCGGCAACCTTTTGATTATGGTGTGCCAAAGTAGGATTTCTAATTCATTCAGCGTGCCAACAGTCGAAAAGTCAACCCACTCTTTTCTTGTAGAAGAGTCTCTAATTGTCTTTTTCGGAGTCTCGCGCAGGCCATTGAAAATGGCTCGGCGTGCCAAGTTTGGCACGCGTTCGTAGGTTGCCGATCCCTGATTTAGTGTATATGTGGGCATGATGGTCTTTCGGCAAAGATGGGTGACGCCAGTTGTAGAGTGCGGAGTTGTTCTGTAATCCTAATCAACCACCGGATACCTTAAGTAGTCATCCGTTAACAGTTAACACTACAATATATTGCGATATTTGGTGTCCGGAATCGGAGATAATTCCCTCCACGGAACGGCAGGTAAAGGGGACATTTTAAGTGGTTCTTTATTGTTAGTGGGAGTCACCACTTGACGCAGCATGCAGTTTTGTTTTTATGCAAGACTCCACCAACTTTTGCACTCACCTGTTCCAGACTTTATCTTTAAGTAGTGCTTTAGTTTTCGCAATGTCTTGATGACTTCTGTGCGCAATTATTATCGCTTTTTTGGGGGGGAGAACGATTTGTCGACCTTTCATAGTGGTATGTTGCCATGTTGACTAGATAGTTGTTGTATAATTCTGCGATTTTCTCTTCTCGTCCGCTCGGTGTTTGGTTTACAGTTTGACGACCCAGGTAATCAGCAGTAATGTCATATCCGGGTCTATAAAAAAAAACTCAAGTACCCGTCCGACCAAATTGATCACAGGGCCGGTGAAGCAGCGTTCACCAGTTTCTGTGGTTCAGCCGCCTTTACTTTCCCCAACAATTGTCAGAATAAGGTAGATTCAGGGACACCACCCAATCGCGGAAATAAAATAATCCTAGTCTTCACCAGGAAACGAACCCAGAATCTTCGGTAGGTCAGTCGAACGCGCTGCCGCTCGACCACCGTACCCCATAGTCCAGTCCACCCTTGATATTTATTTCTTATTGTTGAAGGCGCATAGCCCAACGTTCAATGCGATCCGAGAGGTGGGCTTTTGGATTGTTGAAAACAGTTTTTAGTAGTTTGTGGTCATTGTAGATTGTGAATGGAGCAGCAAAAGAAATTGGCTTTTCGTTGCCCGGGACAACACACAGCACCAAGTTTGTATTACTCTAAGAGTCTGCAAGGCTAACCGGCATTGGCGAACCGTCACCCTAACTCCGGATGGTGTTATTCGATGCCCGTAAAACCGGTATGGGTGAAATGTGATGTAAATCTTCCTGTGATAGTATCTCGACCGTGGATCCGGAAGCAGCCCCCCCCCCCCCCAAAAAAAAAAAAAAAGAAATTCGATGCCATTCACTTCTACAATAAAACGGGGGCAGGTCCACGCTAAGGCTTATTGTGAAATTATTGTCATTTATCTCATCCTATTATCTTCCAATGTTGACATATAGGGTTGCCATTGTCATTTATTTCATCATCTCTTCTTACAAGGTTGACATATAGGGTTGCCATCTGTCACCGTTATGGACCTTCTTGTCCCGACATCCCGACAAGATCCAATTTTGTCCCGATTTTGCAAAATAATGTTACTAGCTTGACTTAAGTACTGAAGTAACGCCATCTGTTGACGCAACATGTAAATGCAGGTCCCCAGTTAGTTTTATGTATGTCAACAAGTTTATGTTGACAAGGTCGTCTCACAGATGGAGTTGCATGTAGCGTATTTTGTATCGACGATGCAATAAGTACCTTCTAGATCTAGCGCCATCATTCGAGAAAATACCAGACTGACTTGCTGTGGATATTGCCTTTCCAAAAATAATTATTATATTAATGATTTAATTAATTTGATAGTTCTATTAAGACATTTGCATTTTATTAAATTAATTATTTAGTATCCCTTATTAAAGTTGTATAGGTCAGTGCACCCAATGTATTTTGGGAAATCTTCAATAAAAAAAGTTTAAGTTTTTGGAAGAAGTAAGAAGAAAGTCAATTAAGATAGAAGCATGGCGTAAGACTTATGCTATAAGCCCCAAGTCAGATGGGTGCTGATTTAATATCTCCATTGTAAAAAATGTTTAATTAAAGTACCGTATATCATATGTTCCTACAATTCCTACATTCTATATCATCAAAGAATATATATATATATCTGTGTTTATATTGTTCAATAAATATTGAAGTAAGTGAAAGAACTTCGTTTTCTTAATCATTTTCAAAAATTAATAGATCTAGGCTGAGTGAATTATAATGATGGCAGTCCGTTACTGTTGGCTATGAATGTTAGCCTAATGAAATAAATGTTCAGCTGCCCATACCATGCTACCATAATCATAATAAAAATATGGGCACTAACACTTGCATGGGCATAAAGTTTTATAAATACGTAAAAGGGTAAAAGACTATATGGTGTAACGTACCAATTACTTCTGCCCCAACAAGTTCAATGTAATTGTGTTCTAAATAAAAAGTAATTATGTTAAATTATGTTTTTTACTTTACTTCTACAACCCCATTTCAGAGTGTCCCGACGAGGTCCCAGCTAGATATTGCAACCTTACATACAAATCATCTATAGTGTAGATACCGCGATTCGCTGTTGAAGCGTTGTTCTCCTGCTGTTGCTGACAATGGTGTAAACAAATGGTGTAGACAAACACACCGAGGCAAAATGGTGCGGTTTGTTGCGTAACCGACACGTCCTGTTTCGTGCCAAACATTCGTTTTGGCCTCCAACATCGGGGCCAGTCCCCTCCGCAGTTTTTGCAAGTATCACGTGCTCTATATTTGTTTTGGCGCCTCGTGAAATTGGTCTCTTTCTGGTGCGATTATCGATCCCGGCAAGCGGTATATCACATGATTGGTATGTGGGTGCACACATGGGCTTCAGTTAACTGTAAGGTGCGGGCATAGTCAAGAATTTCAATCAATGACATGTTGGGGGGTTTGAAAGCACTTTTTTCTCCACATACTCTGTTAGATCGACAGCCAGTGATTAATTGTGACTTAATCTCCATGTCTGCGTCCTTGAACCCGGACGTGGCGGCCAACAGTTTGAGTTCCGCATAAACCTCTTCAATGTTATCCGACTGCTGTTCAGTTTTCCAAAAAAAAATAATACTTTTGCAAGTCCATGTTTTTTTAGGGATGAAAATGTAGAGTGATAGTGTCGCAAAACTTATCCAAATTATGTTGCGTGCCACCTTATCTTGACTAAGGAATACGAGCGGCAGCGCATTCAACCAGCGATCCGGAGGTCCTGGGCTCAAATTCTAGTGAATTTCCCTGAACTGGATGGTGTCCCTGAGTCTACCTAAGCTATGATGGATGCCTGTCATTAGCTGGAGTAAAGTAAAGGCGGCTGTGCATTGTGCTGACATAGAAACTGGTGAACACTGCTTTACTGGCCCTATAATCAGTTTGGCCCGACTGGTCCTTTACTTCCTTACTTTGACTGATTTGATCGTGTGTCAAAGTTTCCATAAATGTCACTGAGATCGTTTCCCGCGAACATCAACATCAGTGCTTCCTTCCGTTCATGCAAATACTATTTCAGAGGCATAATAAAAAAAATATATGTTCAAACGTGTTACCCATTTTTTCCAACGTACAGCTCGACTCACCTAGGGCGCAATCATACATTGGATAATCCTGTAGGTATAAAGAAATTCGCCATCCTCGTCGCCAAAATGTGATGTTGTTAGTTCGTTGTTAACAATATTAAAAAAACAAAATAAAAACGACACAAACGCTGTTGTTGGCCAAGTTCGTATAACCCTAGGTTCTCAATGGGGGCGTTATCGCCCCCCACCCCCACGGGGGCGGTGAGAGGCTTTAGATGAGCGCTGACGTTTCCGGGGAGTGACTGGGGGAGGATAAGGGCAAGTGAGCGGTCCAAATGTACCCGATATAATTTGAACACCTCAGCTATTTGAATCGATTAGTTTTTGGATGAAATGTGATGTAAAAGCAAGTGCTGTAGGCATACATATTACGATACTAATAGGCAGGCCCCACGAGGGGGGGAAACAGCCGGTACGCTGTACCGGGGCCCATAAGAGTTTAGGGGGCCCATGAATATTAAAATGTAAAATTAAATTGGCAATAACGCAAGTATTTTTTAATTATTGCTATTAAGCTACGAGAAGATGCCCCAAAAGCTACTATGAGCTAACGTGGCGCTGGGGGCCCTTAATTTTGGTATTCTTTGAATATGTACTTGAACATTTTGTTAAATATGCAAAGAAGCTTCTAGTTAGACTAGCCTAATTATTTTCGATAGCATTTACGATCTATTTTTTATTTTTTTTTTCTCCTGAGACACTTACAAATATAGCCCTATCAGGCTTACAGTTCTTCCTGTTAGCTTAGTTGTTTAGCCAACATACTCTATATCGCTACATACTAGTACGGCAGTCAAAGCTAGTTAGTCGATCTTTTTATACTTTAATGATTTAATGTGCGGTAGCCTAGAGGGTATAGGGGAGGTAGAATTATCATAATTTTACACAAATGTATTGAAAATTTAATAAACAATTTTTTTCATTTAACAAAATGTATTTTGGGAAGAGACTGTACAAAACAATGTATGTGTCAACTGTTATGTGGTAATGATGCTGCTCAACGTATTACAGAAGCAATCATCTACTTTGGAACTATACAAACAATATTCACATTATTCAGTTGCAGCCCCAAGTGGTGGAAAATACTGTCAAAGCGTTTTGGCTATTCGCTTCATGGCATGTCTAGCACCAGATGGTCAGATCGAGTTGAAAGAGTAAAATCATTTGTAGCTCTTCTACCAAGTGTTTAGTTGGCTTTGGAAGACCTGTTAAAGCTGAATATTACTCCAAATCCAGAAACGAATTTCATGGAGCTATATATTATGTCGGTTCTTTCACTTACATCATAATGTCAGTCGTGTGGGACAGTATACTAGTCCCTATTGACTTCTGCAACAAAGTCATTCAAGCTTGTGATGCGACTATAGATATGGAAGATGCAAACATAGAAAGCTTACTTGCACAACAAGGGGCTTTGCGAAACAGTTGGAAAGCAATGAGGTATGAAGCTAAGCTAGTTGAAGCCAACCTGCAGATAGAATTACAATTGTTTAGGAACAGTAATCATCATCATCATTGGCTCCATAGTCTCGGAAGACGATTAGATTTACGCTCTTGTGATTAAAAACGGTAATACAGCTGCCAGAAAAAGAACATAATTCCATGTGCGCGATGGACGGCGGCAAACTCTCTATTCTCACTCTGTTAGATCTCTCCGCGGCATTTGATACCATTGACCACCAGATGCTTCTTGACCGTCTTCATCTTTCTTTCGGACTTTCTGGTTCAGCTCTAAACTGGTTCAGTCTTATCTTTCAGACAGAACTCAAACAGTCTCTATTTCCAACCGCTCTTCCAAACAGTCAGCCCTGTCTCTTGGAGTTCCCCAAGGATCGGTCCTTGGTCCAGTCCATTTCATTCTCTACACTAAACCTCTATCATCCCTCATCAGCCACCACTCAGTTTCCAGTCAGTCTTTTGCCGATGACACTCAGATCAGTGACTCTTGCTTTCCTGATCAACTCGATGCCACCGTCCTTCGCATGCAGGAATGCGTAGACGATGTAAAGCGTTGGATGACTTGCAACAAACTGAAGCTAAATGACGACAAAACGGAAATCCTTCTCATCCACTCTCAAAACAAACCTCTCCCTCCATCTGCTCCTTCTTCTATATCTATCGGCAACCCTGACATCACACTCTCTTCCTCTGCCAGAAACCTTGGAGTCACGTTCACAGACACCCTCTCCATGGACAAACACGTTACGAACATCTATCGATCAGCATACAACGAACTCAGAAAAATCAGCGCCATTAGACACCTCCTCTCCTTCGACGCCACAAAAACTCTCGTCTGTTCACTCATTCTTTCAAAATTCGACTACTGTAACACTCTCCTCGCAGGCATTCCTCAACACCACATAGACAAACTTCAGAGGGTACAGAACTCAGCATGCAGACTCATTTTTAAAGCAAAGAAACATGACCACATCCAACCACACATGCAGCAACTCCACTGGCTTCCAATATCTTCTCGCATAAAGTACAAGTTTGCCAATCTATGCTTCAATTCTTTCACCGACCCTCATTTTCCTGTCTATCTCTCTGAACTGTTGCTTCCTTACATCCCCACAAGACAACTACGCTCTTCCACTGACAATAGAATCCTCTCAATCCCAAGAACCAAAACCATCGGCGACCGTTCCTTCTTCTTCCACGCCCCCACTTTCTGGAACCAGCTCCCCTTCCACATCCGTCATTGTGAAACCTCCTCCACTTTCAAAAAGTCCCTTAAAACCCATCTGTTTATGTCCGCCTATGACCTGTGATGCCTCATTCCTGGTCTCGGTTTGTTTTTATGCTTCCTTTGTATTATTACCAGTATGTGATAATGTGTCGTTTTTTTTTGTTGTCATTTTTAATGTTACACCTATTATTATTTTAAAAATCAATTTTATTGCTGTAGCTATTATCTTTATAGCCATTTGATGATGTAGCTATTGTCTATTTATTTTAGTACCTTAAATTGTTTATAATTTTAGTAAAAATTATAAAGCGCTTAGAGCTGTAAGGTAAGCCTTATATAAAAATGCCTCAATAAATAAATAAATAAATACACCTGATGAAAATGTGAAATAGATGAACGAATCAGCCGAACGCCCCGACGAAACCCACTTTCGAAAACACATTATTTTATTTGTATTGGATAGTGTTATTGGAGGGCTTACGCTTCAATTCAGTCAAAGATATTTCTGACACATTCAGCTTTCTTTGGAACTACCAAAAGATGTCAGAAGAAGGCTTGAAGTATAAAGTTGCTAAGTTAGCAGAAAAGTATTCTAGTGACATAAGTTGTGAAGACTTTGTTCAGGAAATAAATCACCTAACAATAGTTCACAATTTAAATTTTGGTAAAGAACAGTTAGTGCATAGGAACTGTTAACTGCTTTGGCAAATTACAAATTGGATAATATTTTCCTAACATAAGGTCGGTTTGAGGATGTTTCATACAGCACCAGCTACAGTAGCATCAGCAAAGATGAGCTTCAGTAAGCTTAATTAAGCTCATCAAAAATTACCTTAGGATCGCCTGAACATCTTGGCTAGGCTCAGTATTGAGTCTGGCATTGCAAAACAAATAAACGTTGACACTGTAATTCGTAGTTTTGCCAAGAAAAAGGCATACAATGCAGTCCTGTTTTACGTCTTTTTCTTGTTTTTATGTTATCATTCATGTATTGATGTATTTTCTGTTGACTATTTCTTTTCACGAAACAGTAATCATTCAAGAGATAAATGATTTGAATATATTTGTCAATAATTAATGACATAGACAATAAACAAACATAAAATGTTTCACAAAATGGTCCACATGCCTTTTAAACAGATTCCTGATTTTTCAAACGTATGTAATACAAATAAATCATGTAAATATGACCTATGTTAGAAAAATAATTGGGGGGGGGGGCAGGAAAGATCTCGTACCGGCATCTTTTTTTTCTCTCGAGGGCCCTGCTAATAGGAAATAGAAATCGCACTGACTTGTCCAAGAAGTAAGGGTCAGTATTAGACAAGTATAGTGTGCGGTCGGCTGGTGCTGTGGTTAGTTTACCGGACTGTCAACCCACACGTCGCGGTTTCTATTCCTGCCACCCACCGATCCCTGTACTCAAATAAACGTTAAGCCAAAAGTAAAGCTTGATTGTCTGGTAGCGTGGACTGCGATGTCTTTATGTGCTAATTGTGCTAATAATTATAATATTTTGATCTCAGTTTTACTAAGATGTCCTTTGATGCGTTCGACTGAACTTCTATGTTACAGTATCGTTAAGAGGAATAGATACGTAATAATCATAAAAACTGGGTAGTTAATGTAGTGTTTGAAAATATACATATAAATTCCTTAGTCATATAATATTTATATAATTTTCAAAAATATTTTACTGTTTGATCATTTCAAAGTTATAAATTATTAAAACATATTAGAATTATTAGCTCTAAGTACTACTTTGAACTCGAGACTATGTGTGATTCGTGATTCTATTTTTGTAGATGGCGCCGCTTCTGAAATTGAAGAAAGATAATAGTTTTAATACACTTTTAGCAATAATTTTTTCTTAGTTCCCTTTGCGACTATTTCACGGATCTATAAAAGGAATAGATAGTGTCTCCATATTAACCCTTACAGTCTCGGGCGCGTATATAGCGGAACTGACTGCAGCATAGATAGAAGTAGGTCGGTACGGGAAGGGTTAAAATTGTATTCCAAGATTGAGGCCGGAGTTGATTACACAATCTATTCACTTATCTATATAAGCAAGTTATAGGAATAAACCACCTATAATTAGAACACATCTTTACGATAAAAAATTAAAGTTGATTTCACTTAAAATTTATTTACAGGTCAGTGTTCAGGAAATATAATTTTATAGATAAGTGAAAGTCACATGAAAGCCTAGGATTTCTGACTTTAAGAACATAGTTTCCTGGCCCAATCCTTTCTTTTTATAGATCAGTGGTCTAATAACTACTTTAGAGTAAGTTTGGAGGCTAAGATATCAAGTTCATTCAATAAAATTGATTGACAGTAACAACCTATTAGGTTCAAAGAAAAATACTTTTTCTTAACGAGTGGTATTTTGGACATGGAATAGGTTGCCTGAATGAGTTAGCAAAACGAAAAAAAAAACGAAAAAATCTGCAACATTTCTACATTTTATAATAATTTTGAGACATTATGCATGCATTTATATGATTTAAAGCAGATGATTCATTTCTTTGGTCAAAGTTAATTTACATTAAGGTTATATGTAAGAATAAAATCATTTTTTCTAGTTCTTACATACGGATGTATAAATGACGCTGCTCCTTCCTAACTTCGTGGAACTTATATCACAGCATGAGCAAGCAAGGGACCTGTGCTCTTCATGACAGTCACTCCTTAAAATTCTCAGTGTGGCTGGACACAAAAAGAAGTACCTGGGAGTGCGCTCATTCGAATCTGTGGCGCCTTCTTTATTGAATAGCTTACCTCAGACACTGAGAGAATCTGAGACAAAAGAGTCCTTTAAAAAGAGCTTAAAGACATTTTTCTTTGACTAGTAGCTGTGTGCCTTACTAACAAATACAAATACCAATGCAATTCACACCAAGAGCGCACTGAGCATGCTAAATTTAATAGCATGGATAGAAGCTCTATACAAATTATAAAAATAATAATCATAATATTTCTTAAATAACTGTTTAAGAAAAAAAGAAATGAGACATACAATCAATTTTTTAGCTTATCCTTTTTATATGATCAAAACAAACAATACTCATGAGTGGGTCACTAAATCAACAAAAAATTTCTGTGCAAATCTATTAATCTGTATAGTTTGGGCTCGTTCTATTCTAAGTTTCAAATGAAATAATGGCTCTGTTTGCCACCAGAGGCCCCAAACTACTGCTGATTAAAAAAAAATGGTTTCAAGCTTTAGTTTTTAAACATCCTTTTTTTTTATAGTTTTCCATGTGCAAATGCTTCCTTTAATGTAACACTCCAATTTTGTTTTGAACATAAAAATACGATAAAATCACATATTTGAGAATTGTATGGAGAGGTAATCTTAAATCGATCAAAACAAACAAAAAATAGATTCGAAGTTCAAGAAGGAAACGACACAGTTCAATAATGATAACAAATGTCTTAAACTTGCCTCCGGCTTATCAATTTCTAGTCCAGAAACAGGATTATCCGCATTTCAGGTTGACATCCAGTTACAGACCAAACGTCCCGTCTGCTTCTAGGTAATCGTGTATTCTCTGACACCCCCCACCCCCAAAGGCGTTAGTGCACTGTTGCTGGTAGCTCAGGGAAAACTTGGGTAGGTAGATGTGGTAAGATTTTATTATGTTATGGATTAGCGTTTGTTGTTTTGTTGTTTGTTGTTGTTGTTTTTTTTTTTTTGGGGGGGGGGGGAGGGGGGAGGGTTTAAGGTCTGGTGGTCAAAGCCACTTTTATAGCCATAGGCCTTGAAGCTGACGAAGGGCGTAAGCTACCGTACGCTCCCATTAAAAGTCAAAATCGGTTGCCGAACGCATATGCCCCCCCCCCCACCCCTCACTCTCACCCGATGCGCCTACTATGATCATTGCACGGTCCTTACGCCCACCGGAATTTGGTTAGGAAAGGAAGGGCTCAAGAATTACCGTCTCGACAAGCCCGGTGTCTGGATGACCAGGCCTTATCTTATCTTGTACATTACAAACGCTCCTTCTATAAAGAAGATTAGTTAGTCCTAGTCCTGCATTTCTATTAGTGTTTTAAATAATGTTAAGTTACTGGTTTTCCTGTTTTGTTCAGATAACCCATGCCACTCGGGAAGAAAGAGTATTTATATGTATTTGTTTTCGCATAAGTGTTAGGAAAATGTCTTTGTCCTTATGTTTATCTGAGCATTGTTTTTGTGTTCTATTTCTAAATTATAATTTAATGCGATATTTATTATTATTATATTTATAAAAGTCCGGAGAATTTAACGAAAAGCGAAGTCGAAATAAAACAGAACTAGCATCGTTTTGTGAACAAAATTACGGACATATATCAAGCATGAAAATTCTGTAATAGTCTATCTTAATGAAGCGTTAACTTTTGAACCCGAATGTTCTTGAACTTCCTGTTCTATTTTTAAACTAATAACAAAAAAAGCATGCTTTTGCTGCTGTTTGACTGACGATTGATTTCAACCTCGACGGCCAGTTCTAGACTTTTAGAATTATACAAAGGATACAATATTAGTTATGAGGAATCCGCTTCTAACATCAAAAGTGAACAGGCGATCATTAATACTCAAGTGTTAACAGTGTTAGTCGCGTGACGTTAAATTTTTATTTGTTTACAAAATAAATGAGTCAAGAGTTGCGTTTTCTTGGTTATTGAAAAACAAAATGCGTAAATTCATCAAAACGAATTTTGCATTAAGCAATAAGTTTGATATTTTAAAAAGGTGATTATTCCCTTCTGACTTTCACAATACATTGTTTTGCTTTGTAAACATCTATTGGAAATGAAATAAATTTTAATCCCCAACAAATTTGAGTACAACCAGTAAAGTAGCACACAGACATTGTTTCGAATAAAATGATCGAAAAAGAACGGAAATGTTTTTGCACGTGACCTTTTATGCATGCATACACGTTAAGACTTGTCCATAGCAGACCTTTTTCTTTAGACTGTATGTATTCAATCTATTGTATCTTATTTCTCTCTTATTACTCTCTCTACGTCTAACATGGACCCTAAAATGTAGGTCAGTCTGAGGCTCTAGAAATCCCCAGAGAAGATCGCTGTCTAAATTTCGAATAGAAGCTAAAAGCAATCATGTGCACGTGTCGTGTTGCCCTCGTTTTGGGAAGCATGGTGGCCGAGAGGCAGCGTGTAGTGCCGGCGTACTGAAGGTCCTGTGTTTGAATCCTGGTGAAGGCTGGGATTTATTCTCGTCGTCTGGAGGGTGTCCCTGAGTGTACCCAGCTCGGATGAGTAACTGACTTTAGTTGAGGTAAAGTAAAGGCGGCTGGGCATTGTGCTGGATACACAATCCCCTACCCTAGTATGCAGTGGTCTCAGAAACTGATGAACGTTGCTTAATCGGCCCCATGGATCAATTTGGTCTGACGGGTACTTTACTAACAATCAACCTTCCTACGTCTAACACTTCCTAAAATCAAAATTAATCGCCTGTAGGTGGGCGATGACGTCCCAATCTCTGCCGTAACATCATTGAAACCCTCGCCCAAGCCTCGAGGAGGATTATGGAGTAGAACGCTGAATAAAACTGGGTAACAATCGTCTTCTTATAAGGACATATACGGTAATTGGTATAGGCTAACATCACAACAAAATGGTATCACAACAAAATGAGTATCTTTGTTACACAACGATCTGAACTATATTATGATTATAATACCTTAATCCGAAACTTTTAGACTTTGTAAGCTATTCATTACATCAAAGTATTTTATTAAATAGAATAGATGAGCTATTAAATTTATTTTGAAACATGAAATTCGTCCAAAAATAGAATCTAGATAAATAAAAGTCTTACTTTGCCAAGCTAAAACTGTTATCGATCCATCGAGTCTATGGGCTAAATTGAATGGGTTATCAGTGGAGATGATCTCAAGGATGTGGATTTAAACGCACGTAATCATAACCTGCCCTAAGGGAAAAGGCTTTCTTCAATTTAAAATATATTTCCAATACAGGACACTGTTGACAAAAGCCTATGATTTTTTTTTTCATTTTTAATATATTTCAATTACTATACAGAATACAGTGTTGTTGTTTTTTTGGGAATAGGAAAAAGGTTTTTAGTGAATCCAATGGTTTTGATTTTGTACTTTCAGGGATTATAAAATCATAAAACCATAAAACCATAAAACCATAAAACCATAAAACCATAAAACCATAAAATCATAAAATCATCAAATAATAAAATCATAAAATCATAAAATTATAAAATCATAAAATCATAAGACCATAAAACCATAAAATCATAAAATCATAAAACCATAAAATCATAAAATCATAAAATCATAAAATCATAAAAATCATAAAAATCATAAAAATCATAAATCATAAAATCATAAAATCATTTTTTTTAAATATTTTATTGCTTAAGCTCTGTGGGCAGCGCGTTCGACTGGCGTACCGAAGGTCCAGGGTTCGAATCCTGGTAAAAGCTAGTACTTTTTTTGC
Organism: Anisus vortex; assembly: GCA_949126835.1. Taxonomy (NCBI): domain Eukaryota; kingdom Metazoa; phylum Mollusca; class Gastropoda; family Planorbidae; genus Anisus; species Anisus vortex. The sequence continues at coordinate 42,241,490 of OX421496.1, forward strand.
CCTGGGCTCGAGGGTGTCCCTGAGTCTACCCTGCTCTGATGGGTAACTGACTTTAGTTGGGGTAAAGTAAAGGTGGATGTGCATTGTGCTGGCCACACAATCACCTAGTATGCCGTGGCCACAGTGAACGCTGCTTCACTGGCCCTATGGATGGATTTGTTCAGAAGGGATACTTTACTCTTTCAATTAACCAACCGAATCGGGTAGAGCCTGTGACCCTTTTCTTATCTCATATATTACAGGACGCTCCTTCTATAAAGAAGATCATTGCGTCCTACGCTCATCAGGTATACTCACTTCTACTCCACCAGACAAGGAAAGCGTGTCTCTAAACTGAATTTGGACCCGTGAACTTTGGAATGACCCTTGAACTTTGAAATGACCCCGTCTGAACGCTTTGGTGTCTGGGCACCATGTCTGCTGTGAACATCGGGGAAGCTTTTCCATCATGGCGGACGATGACGATGAATGTCTTCAAGTGAATCAGGATCACTAATACGGACATGTTTAACATAATGTGTAATATAAAAAAAGGATGGTAACTGTTTAAATTAAATAGCTTAGTTTTTATTTCGGCAGGACCTTTTGTGATGGCTTCATTTTACTTGCACTCGTGTAGGGGTGGAGTGGGCGGATGAAGAGGATAAAAACACAATTAAACCATACTCTTTTCACAAAACACATTGTAATCATTCGTTTCTCCTTCATTTTGACGGGCATAACCACTAGTTAAACCATAAATACAAAGAATGAAAAAAAAAGCTTAGTTCCACACACACACACACACACCTTCAAACGATCGTATTTAATGACGTCTTTGTGGAGCCGTCTGAATCCTGCGGTTAGTTCACCGGACTGTCAACCAAAAAACCAACTGATACGTCAATGCTGATTCTATCCCTGCCACCGATCAATCCCTGCCCTCCTGCAGGAGTTTTGGGACTAGAGAACGTAATAATCTTCTAGAGCGCACTGAGTAAAGTACCAGTCGGACCGAATTGAGCCATAGGTCCGATGAAGCAGCGATGTGGCCACGGCACATTAGGTGATTGTGTGGCCAGCACTATGCACAACCGCCTTCACTTTACCCCAACTAAGGTCAGGTACCCATCAGAGCTGGGTAGACTCAGGGACACCCTCCAGACCCGGGAAAAAATCTTAGCCTGTACCAGGATTCGAACCCTTGACCTCTGGCTCGCCAGTCGAACGCGCTGCCGCTCGGCTACCGTGTCCCAGTAGAGCGCACTGAGCATGCTGAAATAGCATAGGATAGCATATACTCATGGATAATAGCGCTATATAAATAACCATTATTATATTATTATACTATTATTATTATTATCTAAATCCTGCCCACATAAATCTCGAGAACGAAGAAGAAGAAGTGACAGGTTAGGACAGTTCCTTATTGCGTTCTTGTTTGATCGGATCGTGATCTAGATTTACTAGATCTAATTATCACTGATGTCAACTGTTCTCACTGAATATAATATATACACTTATGAAATATGGGATTAAAGAAAACCTTTAGCTGCCTTTCATACTAATATCGTAGAATTGTATTTATCGTTCATACTTTTTAACTTAATAACGGTCAATGTCTATATGCCTTTATATTATAATAAGCTTATTAGTATTTATTCTCAAAATGCTTATAAATAGCAATGATAGGGTATCACGTGGTATTTGACGTCATTAGTTTCTCCTGTCATTGAGATAAGATTTGATTGTGTCAGAATGGGCAATTAATTTCGATGTAGGCACGTCAAGGGGCGTTAACTGGTGTGAATATTAATGAATAAAACTGAATATTTGATTAGAATCGTGTGAATTTAAAAAAGGGCAACTTAAAGTGAATGTTTCACCTACGAGGAACTATGTTGCTAGGGTTTCTGAGTGCCACGTTCATATTTGTATTGTTACGAATATCGGTCATAAATGAATGACGTAGTAAGGCATTGACCTCTTAACAAGTGCGTATCAGAGTCCAAGGCGACCAAGGTTTGACCTTTGTGCCCTGAGGGCAGTTTAAATAAAATAATTCGTTCAAACCCCGTGGAAATTGGAGGATAATTCTGGATCGTACTAATTATAGAGAAAGAGGTTAAAATGCGTATTAAGACCCTGTAGAATCTTCGATGATAGTTTTCTTTGTAAAGTTCCGACCTCCTTAAAGTTAGTTCAGTTTGAAAGTTTGTCGAGTGAAGTCGTTATATTCATTTGTATATTATATGCCATTTTATTGAAACTTATGTTGCCATCAGTTGATGAAGTTTATTGATCGTTTATATTGAGTCTACAATTTAAATAAAATTGTTTATTCAACAACTGGAGTTGTTTGATCTATCATTGTTGAGAAAGGTGTTGAAGATAATTATCACGAATATAACTACATTGCTGCATAGACCTGTCAGTCAAGGAACCCCTAGCTTGGGCTACAGATTAGCAGAATCTAGAGACTTCTAATAAAGATACAACTATATGCATTGAATCCGATTTAACGAGTCGTAATAATAGTCATCATAAGAAAGAGGCCATAACAGTATATACAGTTTTAGCGATATTACTACAATTATAGTTATTGATAAAGATACATTTATAGTTCTATAATTATTGTTATAGATATAGATATCTAGTCTTTAACAGTTTTCCTGACTTTTGTCCTTAACAGTAGGTCTATTAGGTCTCTTTTACCAGTTTATGTGGCCACGGCATACTGGGCGATTGTGTGGCCAGTGCTATGCACATCAGCCTTTACTTTACCCCAACTAGGGTCAGTACCCACTCAGAGCTGGTTAGACTCAGGGACACCCTCAAGTCCGGAGAAGAAATCCTATCCTTGACCAGGATTCGAACCCAGGACCTTCGGATCGCCTTCGTCTAACGCGCTGCCGCTCGGGTACCGTGCCCCCTTAGACTGAAATTCTTAACAGGACATATTATTAGACGCCACTCACAAAGTAAATAAGCAGACTTTAATGGAGAAATTGGGTAGATACCTGGAATGACAGACATCCGCAGGATCGTTGTCACATAAGGCGACACAATCCCCTGTTATGCCGTGGCCACAGAAACTGGTGAACTCTGCTTCACCGGCCCTGTGGATCAATTTGGTCCGAAGGGTACTTTACTTTATTTCACTATTAGTTCTATTTAATATAGTCGTTACCCTTTATTAGCCTTCAATGTCTTTATCTGGAATAACTTACTGTATAGGTAGTTATCTATCTTTCACTTTCCAATGTCGAAAGATATATTTCAATATGGCGCTAAGAATCAATAGCTAGAATCGAGTTATGTCATTTAAATTTTAAATCTCCCTTTAGATGAATGAGTTAAAGGTAAGTCAACCGGTAGTAGCAATTGATCTTAAGCTCTGAAAGATCGAAGTCTTCTGTGATCCAGTTGAACAAGACAGTATATGATCGAACTATTGATTAGCATTCACTTTTCACCTCGCTTCAGGCTTGACCTAATCGGGTTCTTCTTGCCACTGAAGTTGTTGAAAGCTTAGGCCTACTTGGTGGAGTTTTTATTTAAAGATCAAACTTGCACTAACTGCCAAACGGTTGGGTCTCTATTCCGGATATATGACGCACTATTACCTCACCTGTTTACCAATCATCTGCCAGGACAAATTTCTAGACCAGGGGTTAACACGCGGCCCGCGGGCTGCATGCGGCACACGAATTAGATTTTCGTGGTCCGCCAGTAAGCTTACACAAAATGTACTATTCGTGAAATTCAGACAGCTAGTACTCATGCACACCAAATTGTATTGTTAATTTTATATACGTAACATACTTAATAATAATAATAGTTCACTTTGGTATAATTTTGTGTGTCTAAATTGTAAATTGGCATATTATTAGTGATAAGTAGTAAAATGAGTCAAGATATATGCATAATTTTTTGTTTACTAGCGTCGGGTGGGGGGGGGGGGGGAGGCTCTTGACACATCTCTTCAGTGATAAAATGGTTACATGCCTTTATCCGAGTTGGAGATCTCTGTTCCAGACTAACTCCGCAGTAAAAATATTTCCACTACGTGTGTTTGTAAATCAATCAGGATAGAAGTAATTTAAACAGAGTTATTGGATGCGCACGGATAGAGAACATAAGCTCTAAATATAGAGCAAGCAGTCCATCTTATTATAGGCATTGATAAAAGCAAACGGCCCATCTTATTATAGTCCTTGGTACAACCCACACACTCATACGCTTTACACACACATACACACATACATTCACATTTACATATTCACAAATACACAATTGCACACATTTCATCTAGTCACACTTCTTCACATTTACATATTCACAAATACACAATTGTACACATTTCATCTAGTCACACTTCTTCACATTTACATATTCACAAATACACAATTGTACACATTTCATCTAGTCACACTATTTCACATTTACATATTCACAAATACACAATTGTACACATTTCATCTAGTCACACTATTTCACATTTACATATTCACAAATACACAATTGTACACATTTCATCTAGTCACACTTCTTCACATTTACATATTCACAAATACACAATTGTACACATTTCATCTAGTCACACTTCTTCACATTTACATATTCACAAATACACAATTGTACACATTTCATCTAGTCACACTTCTTCACATTCACACTCTCACATGCACAAAATGCAAACATACATGAAAGTCACATTCACAAACACACAACCACTTATTCACAACACATTCACAACAATCACACAAGCACATTCACTTGAGTGCACACACCCACCCACATCCACACAAACACACACACACACACACACAAACACACACACACACACACATCAACACACACACACACAAACACACACACAAACACACACACACACACATCAACACACACAAACACACCCACACACACACACACACACAAACACACCCACACACACACACACAAACACACACACACACACATCAACACACACACACATCAACACACACATCAACACACACACACACACATCAACACACACAAACACACACACACACACACAAACACACACACACACATCAACACACACAAACACACCCACATACACACACAAACACACCCACACACACACACACACAAACACACCCACACACACACATCAACACACACAAACACACACATCAACACACACCCACACACATCAACACACACAAACACACATCAACACACACAAACACACATCAACACACACAAACACACATCAACACACACAAACACACACATCAACACACACCCACACACATCAACACACACAAACACACACAAACACACACCCACACACATCAACACACACCCACACACATCAACACACATCAACACACACACCCACACATCAACACACACATCAACACACACATCAACACACACACACACATCAACACACACATCAACACACACAAACACACCCACACACACACACACACACAAACACACACACACACACATCAACACACACAAACACACCCACACACATCAACACACACAAACACACCCACACACACACACACACACACAAACACACACACACACACATCAACACACACAAACACACCCACACACACACACACAAACACACCCACACACACACACAGACACAAACACACCCACACACACACATCAACACACACAAACACACACATCAACACACACCCACACACATCAACACACACAAACACACACAAACACACACCCACACACATCAACACACACCCACACACATCAACACACACAAACACACATCAACACACACAAACACACATCAACACACACAAACACACATCAACACACACAAACACACACATCAACACACACCCACACACATCAACACACACAAACACACACAAACACACACCCACACACATCAACACACACCCACACACATCAAAACACATCAACACACACACCCACACATCAACACACACATCAACACACATCAACACACACACACACATCAACACACACATCAACACACACAAACACACCCACACATACACACACACACAAACACACACACACACACATCAACACACACAAACACACCCACACACATCAACACACACAAACACACCCACACACACACACACACACAAACACACACACACACACACATCCACACACACAAACACACCCACACACACACACACACAAACACACCCACACACACACACACACACAAACACACCCACACACACACATCAACACACACAAACACACACATCAACACACACCCACACACAGCAACACACACAAACACACACAAACACACACCCACACACATCAACACACACCCACACACATCAACACACACAAACACACATCAACACACACAAACACACATCAACACACACAAACACACACATCAACACACACAAACACACATCAACACACACCCACACACATCAACACACACCCACACACATCAACACACATCAACACACACACCCACACATCAACACACACATCAACACACACATCAACACACACCCACACACATCAACACACACAAACACACACACCCACACACATCAACACACACCCACACACATCAACACACACAAACACACACACCCACACACATCAACACACACACCCACACACATCAACACACACAAACACACACACCCACACATCAACACACACATCAACACACACATCAACACACACACACACATCAACACACACATCAACACACACATCAACACACACCCACACACATCAACACACACACCCACACACATCAACACACACACCCACACACATCAACACACACAAACACACACACCCACACACATCAACACACACACCCACACACATCAACACACACAAACACACACACCCACACATCAACACACACATCAACACACACATCAACACACACACACACATCAACACACACATCAACACACACAAACACACACACCCACACACATCAACACACACATCAACACACACATCAACACACACACACATCAACACACACATCAACACACACATCAACACACACACACATCAACACACACACCCACACACATCAACACACACACCCACACACATCAACACACACAAACACACACACCCACACACATCAACACACACACCCACACACATCAACACACACAAACACACACACCCACACATCAACACACACATCAACACACACATCAACACACACATCAACACACACATCAACACACATCAACACACACATCAACACACACATCAACACACACCCACACACATCAACACACACACCCACACACATCAACACACACACCCACACACATCAACACACATCAACACACACACCCACACACATCAACACACACACCCACACACATCAACACACACACCCACACACATCAACACACACACCCACACACATCAACACACACACCCACACACATCAACACACACACCCACACACATCAACACACACAAACACACACACCCACACATCAACACACACATCAACACACACATCAACACACACACACACATCAACACACACATCAACACACACAAACACACACACCCACACACATCAACACACACATCAACACACATCAACACACACAAACACACACATCAACACACACAAACACACACCCACACAAACACCCCCACACACACACGCCTATATGTCACCATATCTCAGCCAACAGAAGGTGGAAACAATATTGTTGTGCTACAATGGAGACACCTCTTTCTCCCCGCCCCCCTACTATTGTAATACGGAACCCCAATAAATCTATCATTCTGTCAACTCAAGTCTGGGTGTGAAGAAAGGTGTACAAAACATGGTGAAAGTTCACTCTGCATGAAGTAAGAACGAGGTCAAGGGTCAAGTCTTTACGGCGAAAGGTCAATCTCTCTCTAAGAAATCGATGAAACCTTATGCGAGATAAGCTTGAAAGGGAAGCCAGAAATCAAGCACTTAATCCAGTCAGCTTTTGAGTAAGAACTTTCTCCTGGATCGATTTCACTAAAGTTGACTTAAAATTTTATTAACTGTAACAAAATGTCTGTTCTTTTTTGTTTGATATTTCAAATAAGAAGTTTTTTTTATTGTGACATGGGGTATGTATTTTAAAAATGAGCATATAGAAACATTACAACATTACATTAAAAGAATTTACATATCGGTAAACGATTTTAATTACATATTCATATTTTAATTTTAAATGTATACAATTATAGTCTAGCTGGGGTCGCTTACTACTAACTAGCTTCACTACTAAGGACTTTTTTTACTAGACTAAACATGTGCATTGATAATCACATTCGTTTGCAGTAATTTAGTTTGTTTGTTTACATGGTAAAATTATTACATTTCATTGGCTTAAAATGATTCATTATTAATAACAATACAATTTTCTTCTTCTTCGTTTTCAAAATGTATGATTGGGAGGATTCAGACAAGTCCGGTAGTTGTAATGAACTGCGCCGTGGCTGGCAGTTGCTCTAGTTCACCTTACAGTTCGTAATTGAAGGTATTTTCCTGGGGCCAAATGGCTGACCGAGTAGAATGGTAGGTTACAGAGGGCAGGTCTGAATTCTGAAGGACATGTTCAACATTTACGGGAGCTGTCCCGAAGGGGCACATTTCGCTGGATCCGATTCGTAGTTTGCGGAACATGTGTTGCTTCAGCCTGTTATGACCAGTCCTTAGTCTAAAGATGATGTGTTGAAATTGGCGGGAGAGTTTGACGTAATCATGAATCTTTGGTTTGTTTTGTTGCAGCTCAGACCATCTTTCGGATTCATTTCTTTTGAGTATTGCTAAGATCAATTAAAACATTAATAGAAATGCAGCACTAGGCTCTAACCACGAATGTGCGTAGGGCGCAATAATCGTCGTTATATTAGGAGCGTCTGTAATGCATAACATAAGATATGGAAACCAGGTGACGTCGATTGCAAATAATCTTTTGTGTAGATTGAGAGTTCTACCAAAATGGTGTTTGTTTTTTGTTTTGTTTTTTAAATAATCTAGTTTACAGCAAATTATTATTATTATTTAAAAAAATAATAATTCATAACAAGTAATATATTTTTTTTAAATAAATAATTTAGATAAAGGTAGTGTATTTATAAAGACTTTTTATTTCACATAGTAGCCTACTGTGACATATTGATCTAAGGGTTAACAGCTCATGTAAACGTTGTTTTGTGTTTGTTCTGTCATTTTTTAGGACCAAAAAGTTAACATAGAACAAGAATCAGCTTTACTTAAGGCTTAAGTTCTACGAAATAGATTCTGATGTTAGAGCAATAGAAGATTTATATTTGGCGTAGTCCAGTGGTTGTAAAAAACAACAACAAACAACAACAACTAATTATGGAAGATGTCAGCACATGGACGAGGCAAGAGAGACGCCCTAAATGGCAATACAAGAGTATGACAGAAGTACACGCAGTGGTCAACGATTTACTGAGGTACATCTTGGTGAATGAGAGATCGAAACGATGGGGAAAGGTAATAAATTGCATTTGTCTGTTCCATCTCTCTATATATTGCAATGGGGAAAGGTAATAAATTGCATTTATCTGTTCCATCTCTCTATATATTGCAATGGGGAAAGGTAATACATTGCATTTATCTGTTCCATCTCTCTATATATTGCAATGGGGAAAGGTAATAAATTGCATTTGTCTGTTCCATCTCTCTATATATTGCAATGGGGAAAGGTAATAAATTGCATTTATCTGTTCCATCTCTCTATATATTGCAATGGGGAAAGGTAATAAATTGCATTTGTCTGTTCCATCTCTCTATATATTGCAATGGGGAAAGGTAATAAATTGCATTTATCTGTTCCATCTCTCTATATATTGCAATGGGGAAAGGTAATAAATTGCATTTATCTGTTCCATCTCTCTATATATTGCAATGGGGAAAGGTAAGAAATTGCATTTATCTGTTCCATCTCTCTATATATTGCAATGGGGAAAGGTAATAAATTGCATTTATCTGTTCCATCTCTCTATATATTGCAATGGGGAAAGGTAATAAATTGCATTTGTCTGTTCCATCTCTCTATATATTGCAATGGGGAAAGGTAATAAATTGCATTTATCTGTTCCATCTATCTATATATTGCAATGGGGAAAGGTAATAAATTGCATTTGTCTGTCCATCTATTCTATATATATATTGCATTGGGGGAAACGTAATAAATTGCATTTGTCTGTCCATCTATATATATATTGCATTGGGGGAAACGTAATAAATTACATTTGTCTGTCCATCTATATATATATTGCACTGGGGGAAACAAAAAGTAATAAATTGCATTTGTCTGTCCATCTATATATATATTGCACTGGGGGAAACAAAAAGTAATAAATTGCATTTGTCTGTCCATCTATATATATTGCATTGGGGGAAACAAAAAGTAATAAATTGCATTTGTCTGTCCATCTATATATATTGCATTGGGGGAAACGTAATAAATTGCATTTGTCTGTCCATCTATATATATATTGCGTTGGGGGAAACAAAAAGTAATAAATTGCATTTGTCTGTCCATCTATATATATTGCATTGGGGGAAACGTAATAAATTGCATTTGTCTGTCCATCTATATATATATTGCGTTGGGGGAAACAAAAAGTAATAAATTGCATTTGTCTGTCCATCTATTTATATTGCATTGGGGGAAACGTAATAAATTACATTTGTCTGTCCATCTACACATAAAATATCTTGCAATGTTGGTATCCAATCTTTACGAATAACATCACAATTATCTCATTTTCTTATTTTTCATTCAGGTAGTTGAAGCTTATGATCGACTTTTATGGATAATTGACCGAAAGCATTTTCCAGCTGATTATGTGCCTCCAGATTCGTACTTCAACTTGGTGACTACATTTACTTAATTATGATTTTTTTCAATCGAACACATATTTAACTATCTTGTTTTAATTTATTTAATAGAACGCTCTGAGATGCTAGCTTGCATTTCGATCAGGTTTTTTGGTGCAATTCAAGAAGAAATAGAGTTAAAAAAGCTTGTCCTTGCATATAGAATTTGAAAATGGTTTTTAATATGATAGTAGGCTATCAATAAACAATTAAATTTTGAATATTGAAAACTATTTTTGCTTACATTATTTATATATTATATAGGTTCTGTTTTTCTTTACGTAAGAAAGAAGCTTAATCACATCTTTAAAAAGAAAATTAATTCAAACACTTGTATGTGCCTTTTAGAAATGTATCTTTTAATCTGAGTTGGTTAATATCAAATAACACATATTATTGTGTTGGACACTAGAAGATATTAGGGTTGCTTTATCCATAACATCCAGTGCCAGGAGAGGGTGGTGCAGCCGGTACATTTTTCCGACCAGGTTCCATGAAGTTCAAAGGGGGCCGATAAAATATAGTGCATGTAAAATAGAATACCCTAAAGCCTCACTATTTTACTTTTAAAGGGGCCAACTGTCAGCCTTGCCATGAATATTTTAATCCTTTCGGCGGCCATGACTATTTAAGACCAATTACAATATTAGTAACTTTTTCACTCATTTTAAAAAGTGTATTGTGTAATGTTTTGTAGGCCTATATCTCATAATAATTATTGTCATTTATTATCCATTGTCAGCTATATGAGTGTCATTTTCATCTTGGGTTGGCCTTACAAAGGCTGGGCCATCACAAACTGTCCATTCTCCACTACACGAAGGCGATTGATGCAGTGTCCATTCCAAAGGTTTTAGCAACACTATTTATCGTTTATATGTTGTTGTTTTTACATTATATTAGCATTAACATGTTATGCATTCATTTCATTTCTTTAAAAATCCCAAATGATCAAATTTGGGCGTTAGATTTAATATTTTCGATTGCCATGTCTCTCTAGATGGGGTAATCTGAAAGTTGTTCAAAATATTACTTAGTGTTATTTTGTATCTCTATGCGTGCCATTGTAATCCTTGCTATTGGTTCATTTCTAGTTGTGGGTATAATATCTCATATGCAAAGTATAGACTCCCTTTCGATGCAGAAAGTGGTTGCAACCTACATTCATCCGTGGTTTAATACAATAATTCCTATTGATAAGGGTTTTAAATTATGTTTGTTGATTTTTCTAACTAGCTTAAGGCAACCCATTCCATGCCCCATTGTCACAATGATAATTTTCGCAATAATAATAATAATAACAACAACATATTGAGTGTATTTATTATATATTTTAATCCTACTTTAACAAAGCTATATTCTACAATTAATGTTTGTTTAAACCTATAAGACTCAATAATAGTTTTAGAGTTTAAGCTTAGACTCTTGTTTAAATAATTTGATTTTACATTCACTTCTACTTCTCGTTGACCAGGGCGGGTGCCAAGCGGGGTGTATATCCAACGCCTGTATGCTGACGCCTCTGTTTGCCAGACGAGCATTCGCCCACTGTAAGGCAGGTGAGTCGTTTACAATTTACTATGACATTGTCTTCGCCCATACTGTTAAGAGTTGGAATATTAAACACTGTAGCTTAAAAGGAGATTGTACGGGCTTGTGGTAAGATCCGAAGGCATGGCGAAAACCCCCCTGCAGGGCACAGTACAAGGGTGGAAGAAAGAGAGGCAGGCAGAAGAGATGATGGGATGATGATATCAGGGAGTAGACCGGCTTATCACAACCGGATTTTGGGTTCTTCGAAAATTCTTGGTACCCCGATCCCCGGCTAACCAGTTTCTTCAATCCGTAGCACCGGTAGAATAAAAACGGGAGACAACTGTAGAAACGTAAAAAGGGCCTATATACTATGTAATGCAATACCAATTGCATTTCCCGTTTATTCCTTCAGGTAACTTGTCCAAAGCTTTGAGGGATGTGGAGGCGTTAACTTTGCTCGACTCCAAAAACGCTGTGAGTAAATCTTTAAGATTACTAGCAATGACTTCATATTATGCTCGAGAGAAGACTATAAGAGCCGATTTGAAGTATGAACAAGCTGCTGACTAAAAAAGTAATCGCTAAAACTATATTTTTAAAGTTATTACTAGCGTACTTGGCTGCAATGATTTTGACACTTGTATCTGTGTGTTTTTTTCCCAGTTATTCCGTTATTTATATATATAAATATATAAATATATATATATATATATATATATATATATATATATTAAGCCATAAACGTTTATATGAAAAGAAAAATTTTCATTAATTTATTAAACAGTAATAGATATAAGTATTCGTATCTGTTATTGTTCGTAAAAATTGTCATCATCATGATAAGGTGCCATGCCGGATGATGTAATCTAGGTGGTCGGCAACTTAAGACTCGCGTGCCAAACTAGGCACGCTGAGCGATTTTCAATGGCACGCGAGAGACCGTCAAGAGTTTTTTTTTCTTCCGGTTCTGAATGAGGAAAACTGACTGTTGAAGCCGATATTTCTGAATGACATAGAGATACATTTCAGTGAGTTGAACGCATTTACAAGGACGGAGTCAAACAGCACTTGAACTGATAGATCACTGGATTGGATTTCCTTATATCTTGAGTGAAATAAATGTAAAAACATTTAACTATATGTACTTCCCTTTATTAAGGCTTATAGGTCTACTAAGATATATAGTTGAGCTTTTTAGTATATAGTTCGAAGCACTCAAAGCGGAGTTTTCTAAACAAAGGCAAGACTTTCAAATTCATAGGCTCATTTTTTCATACCTCATCAAGCCTAATTGGCTTGATTTTACTAGAAATTTCTTAGATGTAGATGTATTTTAAGTAGTGGAATATTTACGATTTTAAAACGGTGCCAGTTGAACTTTAAACATACAAAAGAAATGGGCATCAAAATGCCAATTTGCGTAAAAATTTAGATGGAAGATGCTTAAAAAAGTCGTCTGCTATTCCCAACTGCTAGGCATTCATTCGCTCTACTTTATATTCAACTTACACGTGTGAACAATATTTATTACACATGAAAGCTGTGTTAAGCATTCAAAGAGGTCACTTACACTTCACTACTCAGAAATGACTAAATATGTATCTGCCATTATAAATTAGCGTCAAGGCGGTCATCAATTGACACAGACTAATTACATTTGAAAATAGTTTTTATGCTCATCTTCTATAATTAAACATAAATATAAGTTATTCTAAACAAAGCTGGAATTATGAACCCTAAATAAATACTAATTAGTCAGTAATAGTCAGTAATATTTGTTATTTTACAAAACATAACTTGTTTGGCATCACTATTGAATCAAATTTAGAAACTGTTTTTAATTAAAGGGAGATAATTAACCCGTTTTATTTGCACGAATATTTCTAATATTATGTTTCTTATTTTTCGTTTTCCAAAAGACTAAATGGTCTACAACTTATAGTTTTATAATGAAGAAACTGTAAAAACTAGTTGAAAATTATATAAATATTATGTGACTAAAAAAATTATATGCATATTTCTTAAACATTTCATTAACTACCCAGTTAGTATGATTACTACGTATCAATTCCGCTTAGCACTAATGGCTCTATGATACATTAGAAGATTAAATTTAAAATATGTTTTAACTGAGAACAAAATATAATCAATATTAGCAGTTGCGAGATTTTCATCTTGACAGCCAAAAGATAATACTTACAAAATAATAATTACCATAAATGTTATAGTTTAGTAATAAAATAGTGTATTTGGTACGAATGCAAATAAAAAGGATGATAATCACTGCGACGTTAATTTTTATTAGAAATATCCTTTGCTTTTGGCCTTGGTCTTGCTACGGAGTTAATTTAATTGTCTTATACAAAGTAATAAAACAAGTATAATAGAGCAGGTTGACATTTAGGCTGTTGGCACGCTGGAGGATTTAGAAATCCTAGTTTGGCACACCATTAGCGAAAGGTTGTCGACCCCTGATGTAGGCGATCGTGTCTTTCCGCGTACATTTACTTCCGGCAAACTCTAGCCATTCCGTTAGATCATCTAATATCGTCCTTGTCTGTCTTCCTCTGCATCTTTTCCCATCCAGCTTTCCAGTTATTATGATGTTTTTACTTTTTCAATAATTCAACTATCATCTTTTCATTTGAAATATACAACTCTACTATTGTTTCCACATTCTTCCAACGTCCATGCATAATAATATTATTTTAAACATTTTTTTGACCTAAAATATACACGTGTAATAGTTTTTTAATGCATTGAACGAAACAGTGACTAGAGCTGTTATAACTTATATTAAATATAGACCTATTCATCATACAATATGCACTTCTCTAATGTCATATTCTAGGATGCTTACTGTGTTAGAGCATTAGTACGGACAGCAAGAAAAGAAGAAAAACAGGTGAGTAGAATATCTCTCCGTCTCTCTCCCTAGCACTAACCCATAACAATATTATAAATTTACTTTTATTTTAGCAATTGAATAAAATTTTAGAAAAATCTCTAACTTGATTTCTAAGCGTTTAAATTTTTTTTTTAAGTATGTCAACATAGGCATCCATTCTCTTTTTCATAAATACGCATTAAAAGACAACAACAATGTTTTAATAAAAGTAAGTATAGTAACCTTCGGTCTAAACAGATCATAGGGGCCGGTGAGGCAGCGTTCACCAGTTTCTTTGGCCACGACATACAAGGTGGCCATCACAATTCACAGCCGTATCTACTTTACCCCAAACTAAAGTCAAGTACTAATCACAGCTGGGTAGACTGAGGGACACCATCCAGACCTGAGAAAAAAATCATAGCCTTCACCAGGATTCAAATCCAGGACCTTGGGTAGGCTAGTCAAACGCGGTGTCGCGCTGCCGCTCGGCCACCATGCCTCTTTTATTAAAAGTACCAAATCTTGCTTTAGAATATATTACAAGCGAATCATTACACCAAAGAAATATAACTCCAGTAAACGTACTCAATTTAGTAACCCTTTAGCAAGAAGAATAAGGGAAAGAGAGTATTAAGCCATTTTTCGATATGTCTTATTATTTGCAAATATATATATATATTATGTTTTTATAGGAAATAATTTGTGATCAATTAAACTTTGCAACATAGTATATACATGTTTATAAAAATGTTAATTTTTTTTGTTAGGCATTCATCAATTCGCTAATGGATGCTAATTGTGGTTATTTATGTCCAATCTATCCTCCTTTCTATATTTTTAACATATCTAAACATGTATTTATTTGATAACTTTATGTTTATTGAGCTAAACTAATTAATATTGTGTAATGATCACACTAGGAACCTGAATAACACAAAACAATAACCATAAAAATCAGTTTAATAGAAGTGTTACAGTAAACACATATATTTATGTAAGTCGGCAATATTTTTAAACCTTTTTTTTTCAAATAAAGTGCATTAGCACCGATTTTACTAGGCCAAATTAATAGGTTAATGGTTATTGTTCTGGTGGTTTCATTTCAGTTACTCAATTGTAGTGATCTAATTAGTAAATTATTTATTTCAGGGGCTAATCTAAAAAACAACAACAATAATAACTGGTCACGATGATTGAGTAATATCCTTATCGAAGATAGTCTGTGGAAGTTTAAATATTATGAGATTGTTTCGTTTATGTATCAGTTAAATGACATGATATCGAAATAAAATATAAAGCAGACAAATGAAATATACATCGTTTCATAAACACGATCACTCAGATACGATTTTAATTTAAACGAGAAGACTTCCACCCAAGACTTCTTTTTTTGTTCCTTTTCGACTATCAAGTAACCTGCCAATCAGAATGTTCACACGTGTTATGCCGGAAACATTGGGAAATTTTGAACGGAAGGCGGGAAAGTGAAAGAAGAAAATGGAGAGAGATTAGTGTGTCACATCGCGGTTGTTGTGATAATTTTCGTCAGCTGGCCAAACTTGAAACACATGTGCAACAACTAGACTATTAAAAGATAATGGAGTAAGCTTATTAAATAATAGGTCTATGGTTTCAGTGGTTCTTTTCTCTTGATTGCCAAAAGCCTTAAGGTTATGTTTCTGAATGGTTAGGCCAAATCCAGCCCTGATTACAGCCACTGTATAATATATATGTTTTAATTGATTTACACGTAGCACTAATATTTAGAGTAATACATTTCTATAAGTGTGTTTGTCCGTTCTAGGCCTTACAAGATTTAGATTATGGGCTTTCTCTTAATCCACAACACGGAGGTTGCCGTGTAGTCAAAAGAACTTTGCTTAATCCGACGGTAAGTGACAGATAGATTAGCATAAACATATGTTAGGAAACAGGTTGATAATGAAAGTTTGGAGGTGGGGGAGTGAAATATACAGAAACTTTTTTAAAGTAGAGAGAGAGAGAGAGGGGGGAGGGAGAGAGGGAGAGAGAGAAAGACAGAAAAACACAGAGAGATAGATAGAGAGAAAGAGAGAGAGAGGGTGAGAGAGAGGGAGAGAGAGGGAGAGGGAGAGAAAGAGAGAAAAAGACAGAAAAACACAGAGAGATAGATAGAGAGAAAGAGAGAGAGAGAGGTACTAGTTAGAAGCAACATTAAAGAAAAGGGATAGCTTACTAGAGCGAGAGAAAAACAGATGGACAGAACGAGATAAAGAGGAAAACAGTGATGTACAAAGGTAACGATATCTTATCTTATATATTACAGACGCTCCTTCTATAAAGAAGATTTGTGCGTCCTACGCTCATCCGTGATCCGAGTCTAGTCTTGAATTTTTATTAATGTTTAAAATAATGTTCTGGTTTGTTCAGGCAACCCATTCTATGCCATAATGCCACTCGGGAAGAAAGAGTAATTCTATAGAAAGGTCTACAATTTACATCATAGAGAACGGGGAGGGAGGCTGAGATAGAGAAACGCCACAAATTTGCTGTCCAAATTTCAGCTCGATCGGACCACGGGAAGTGGTCGAAAAATCGAAGCCAATTTTTGCACCATTGACGATTGCAGACATTGCAACTTAAAATAAAGGGAGTAAAAAAATGAAGAATATTTGCCAAAGTTTACATTTTAAAACCGAACCAATTCTTTATCTAACCAAATTTATAATATATTTATTAATATAATGTTTATAATATCTGTTTCTGTAAAGTCAATAAAATCTGGCCCAGAAGTTCTGTCAGTTGATAACGTGAACAGTTTTCTTCATCCATGTGCTACAGATTTCTATGACAGGTTAGTGGCTTAGTTTATCAACCTATTTTTGGCTTACCACCCCCCCCCCCCCACCTTTGCTTTAGCGCCCATTCCCCCCCCCCCCTCTGGGCGTAAAAAGGTCAATATAATTTCCGCAATTTTTCTTAAGCCGACCAGATTTGTGTTCTTATTTATTATCTGTAACAAAACTGAAAAGGAAACATATTGTAAGAAGTAATAGATTAAAAAAAAACTAAACAAGAGGCTTAAAAAAAATCAATATTAATGTGAATCGTTTGCCTGGTGTCTTGCTAAAAGTTTGTCTATATTTGTTTCAATTTTGGTTGCAAAATACTTACGTCTCCACGCTTCACTATTTGCAGCTTTTTTTTTTTCTCCCAGAGAATCGCATTTGCTTTTCAAAAACTCGAGCACCGAATCCAAGTCTCATACATTATATTTAAACGGTCATCTTCTGCTAACCAATGCACCTTCGTGTCTCTGTGTGCAGTAGCCATCGCTTGTAGTCCTCTTCAATGAACAATATTTATTTTGCAACATAGTACAAGAGTACAATAAAGGCATAAATCTAGTCAAAGACATAACAAAAAAAGACATAGCCTACAATTGGCAAACAATAAAGAGTTATATTGAGACAATAATAGTACTACATATTATAATAATAATAATGTCAGTGCTTTTTTTTTATTAAAAAAAAATAGGTGGCGGTACTCAATGATGCAGTTTCGCATTTTATATTTAAATTTTTATTGCGCGCAATTTTAAAATAATTCAATTTTAACCAAATAATAATATAATAAATTAATAATAAACGTTAAAATACAAGAAAAGTAATAATTTTTTCCCCACATTGTAAAAGGTGCCGATACGCCGTACCGGTGCGTACCGTCACCAAAAAAGCACTGAATAATGTAATTTAAATCAGGGATCGGCAATTAAAGACACGCGTGCCAAATATGGCATGCAGAGCGATTTTCAATGACATGCGAGAGACATCCAAGAGAGGTTTTTTATTGATACATTTGTAAAAACAACATTTTCCGGTGTTTCTGAATGAGGAAAACTGACAGTTGAAGCCAATGTTTCTGAATGAGGAAAACTGAATGTTGCATTGAAATTGGATATATCTTGCACTAAGAACAATTTCAAAACACTTAACTACATGTACATCCCTATGATAAAGAATAAATTAAGATAGATAGTTGGGCTTTTTCAGAAGAACATCGAAGAACCCAAAGCGGAGTTTTCTAATCAAAGACAAAACTTTCAAATTGGACTCACTTTTTTATACCACACCAAGCCTAACTGGTTTGATATCACTACAAGTTCTTAGATGTATATCTTTATTGAAGTGAAGGAATATTGGCGATTCTAAAATGGAGCACCTTGAATTTTAAACATTAAAAAAATTGTGCCCGTTAGCGGAAAAAATATGGGAGGGAGCTGAGTAGGAAAATCATCTGCTATTCTCAACTGCATTCGCTCTTTTACTTTCAGCTTTTGGTTCAACTTAAACTTGTGAACATATATTATCGCACATAAAAGCTGTTTTAAGTATACAAAGAGGTCACTTACAATTGACCGTTCATTAATTCAGACAGACTAATTACATTTAAAAGAGTTAATATGATCATCTTTTTTTATTTAAAAAAGCCTAAATATAAGTAATTCTAAAACAAATGTATTTGTATAATTAATTTGGAAAGATGAGAGACATATTTAATAGCACTATAGAATGTAATTTCTGTATTTATTAATGTTAAAAATATAAACTCCTTAAATGAACAAACAATTAATGCAGGAATTGTTTTTTACAATAACCAAAATTATTTTCATCCTCTAATAAAAAAATCTTTTTATGAATACCAAAATTTTGAATTTATATAAATGAATAATTATTAGTCAGTAATATTTGTTATATTACAAACACAAATTGTTTGGCATCACTATTGAATAAATGTGGAAACATTTTTTTATTAAAGGGAGATAGCTCGTTTTATTTGAGTTAATTGTTCTAATGTTTTCTTTTCTTTAAAAAAAAATTAATGGCTTATAATTAATAACTTTAAAATGATCAAATTTTAAAAAATTATTAGAAAATCATATAAATATTATATGACTAAAGAATGTATATGTATATTTTCAAACATTACATTAACTACCCAGTCTGAATGATTACCACGTATTAATTCCGGTTAATTATACGTATTTCATATTCAGGGTACCGTAAACGCTATTAAATACATCTCAGTAAAACTGAGATCAAAATATCATTAATATTAGCAGATGCTAAGCGACAGGGATCGGTCGGCGGCAGGGATAGAACCCGCTACGTGTCCTTTGATTGTCCGATGAACTAACCAGCCGCCCGCACACCATGCTTGTCTAATACTAATACTGACCCCTACTTCTTAGAAAAGTCATTGCGATTCCCTTTTTTTTATTAGTATAATAATGTAGGCCTACTGTTGCGGGAAATCATATATTTAGCAGCCCTTGCGTTTACATCACATTTCACCCAAAACTTAATCGATTCAAATAGCTGAGGTTTTCAAAATATATCAGGTACGTTTGTACCGCCCACTTGCCAATCGCCCCTTGGAACGTCAGCGCCCCCTTAAAGCTTCTCACCACCCCCCGGGGGCGATAACGCCCCCCGCTGAGAACCTATGTGTTAGTGACTATATATATTAGGATTGGTATAGTTAACATGTATTATACCGTAGTAGTAGTATTTAGACGAACTAGTAGTTTTAAATACAACAATTTTTCTTAAGCTTTTCTAAAGGCATGACCATTTCTTGATGACTTGATTTTTTTAGAAAGTTGTATACACTACTTGTGCCACACAACTGACTGTTGTCAATTTAACTCCAGACAAGCCCAGTGAGAATCAGATGGGTGAGTATAAATGCTAAAACAACTATATCTACTTCGATTCATAATGTTTTCTCAGGAGTGATTGGGCGTTTGGTTGTACATTACTTTTTTTTTTTTTTTGTCAATACGAAGAACAGATTATTTGATGGCAGTTTACATAGAGCCAAAATTCTAGATACCTTCATAGCAATGCCAAATTCCGGAGGTCACATCCTTTGAATGTGATCTATGTTAAAAGAACCGTTAGGGCGCATTTGGCCCTAATAGGCCACCAGAGCCTCAAAGATTTACGCAGTCATCGTCATTCTCGGAAACGACGGAAGAACAACATAGAGACATGGAGTCTTAAGACGCACTTGCTATATTGCATTTTGATTGTGGTTTGTCTTCTTTTACTATCAGTGGATTTAATGTTATGTGTTATGTAAAATGGAAAGGGGGGCGACTAATCACCCCAAGCACCTTGATTTATGTTGACAGTGATCAGGAATAGATTCGCCTGATTATTGTAGAGTTGCCATATGTCCATATGGAGCGTGGTGGCCGAGTGGCAGCGCGTTCGACTGGCGTACCGAAGGTCCCGGGTTCGAATCGTGGTGAAGACCCGGGTCTGGAGGCTGTCCCTGAGTCTACCCAGCTCGGATGGGTACCTGACCTTAGTTGGAGATAAAGGCGGCTGTGCATTGTGCTGGTCACACAATGACCTAGTATTCCGTGGCCACAGAAACTGGTGAACGCTGCTTCACCAACCCTATGATCAATTTGGTCCGAAGGGTACTTTACATACTTTACTTTACATGTGTCCGGATTTGTGCTTGACTATCTGGTTAAGTGTCATTTAGTCCGGTATTTCAGCTGCATGTCCTGTAAAAAAACAAACAACGGATGTGTACAGCGGAATACAAAATGTTTCGGTGGAATACTTAAGAGGAAATAGAAGGTTTGGAGGTTTTCATAAGGTGTCCGGTATCTTTTCAAAAAAATATATTTTTTCTTCTTACATCTTAGAATCAGAGATACGAAGGTCAGGGTCAGCCAACTCCATCAGAACAGCCTCTCCGGTGGATCCGTTCCGCTGCGGCACGGTAACGCCAGGCGGTAACGTCCTGGTGGCAAAACGCCGTCGGGATTACGGGGAGGCGGTCAGAAAACACGTGTCCAGACCTCAGACGGCTCAGGAGTTTTTAGGTGAATACTCTAATTTGATATTACGCCACTTTGGTCTATCTATATTTAAATTTCTTCGGTGTAAGCTTATTCCAAGCCAGGGGTCGGCAACCTTTTGATAGTAGTGTGCGAAATTATGATTTCTAATCCATTAAGCGTGCCAAAAGCTAAAAAATCACCCTACTTTAGCTTTCAATTTGTAATAGAAGATACGTGAACAGTTTTTTTAGGAGTCTTCCGCATGCCATTGAAAATTGTTCTGTGTGCCAAATCTGGCACGCGTGCCATAGGTTGCCGACTCCTGTTCTAAGCCCAACATTTACTCTCTCGGGACCCTTTTTGATGTAAGGTTTTCCCATGGCGCCTTTGTTTAATAAGGAAAAGATCTAGATGTATTATTTTACCAGATTAAATTGTTAACAAAACTAAATTATTATGAAAGTGTTTGTATGTTTGCAATATTTAGTAGTGCTCCGTGTAAAATATTTAGCGGCTCCTTATAGTGACCACTATAGAAATAACTGTTGATAATATACTGTTTATCAGGCACTTCTCTCCATGCTATTCAGGGCCGCATTTAAGCTTGTGGGGCCCTGTTCGCAAATTTATGTGTGGGCCTTGCCCCTGCCTTCCACATAGCCTACCTCAGAAAAGTGCCGTTAATTCATGTTAATTATGTAAAATCCTAAATAAATTTTATCGCACTTAGCTTTGTTGGACTACAGAGGAATTAATGAATTTTATTTTACATTTTCCATGAAAGAATGGGGATGTCACACAAAAATAACTTTTTTTTTTGGGGGGGGGGGGGGGATTTGCGGGAGGGGGTCCCTGTTCCAAAGGAACACGTGGAACATGACTAAATACGCCACTGATGCTATTACATTTAGCATGCTAAGTGCACTCTTGGTAAAAGTTATTGTAGTGGCAGTGTATGGGTACGTAACGGTAAGGCACACTAGTTAAATAGAACGGTCTTAAAACTCTTTTTAACCATCTGAGGCCCACCGGGTCACCGGTGACGCACTATGTTTAATGGGGCCCCCCTTGTTAAAAAACTTACAAATATGAATTAAATACGTGTTCTGACTTTTTTTTTACCCTTAAAGCCCAGTGCCCATCTGTGGAACACAAGGGAATTAATTGTTATTTCTAGTTTTTAAAATAAACTTAGTTACTGCCTTTATTGTATTGGGGCCCCCACCCAGAGCCAGAAAATAATTTGGGCCTCTGAGGGTTAAAAGACTCTTTTATCTCAGAATCACTCAGTGTCTAAAGCTAGCTGTTCCATATAGAAGGCGCTATACATTTAGACGAGCGCACTTCAAGGGTCTTCTTTTAGTGTCCAACCACACTGTCCTTAAATATTTTCTCTTTTCTCAGTAAAAAGATCTTATTGGACAGTCTTAACAATTAAAGTTGTCTTCATTCGGATGACTCCTCAACCAGTAGTCTTTATAGTTCAGACAGCTGTCAAAACACTCTCTTTGTGTATGTGTCATAATATTATGAATAAATCTTCATTGTCTTAACATCAAAAAAACTATCAATGAATTTCAAGTGTCTTGAAACTATAAATTAACTTTTTCTTTCAGAGAGACTTCGGCGAGATATCAAGAGACGGCAGTACACCAGCCCTACAGAGATTCAAGCCGATTCCTCAACTTCAGCTAGACATACGCCATCTTTCATATCTTGGACAACGCGATCTGCTTACTCAAAGTTTACCTTCGAAACGCCGACCACCTACTCTATACCGGTAAAATGCAATAACAATAAATCCAAATTTTGAAATTGTAGTCGGCCTATATAGCCTATTTCTCACGAATACGATTATTCGCATTGATCAGAATTGATATGATCCGAAATTGTCATTTCTAAATATCAACTGCTACATCCTATTTGCTTCTTTAAATTATTTAGTCAGTTAAGTCTAGTACTAATTTCTTATCACTAGAGTCTATAGCTCAGTTCTAACTTTTTCTAACATTAAAGTCATAAAATGCTAATGCGTTTTTTTTTCACAATACTATAGGCCCTACATAGACAATGTGTGTTAACAAAAGCATTGGTTGGTAGATCATGTTCTAGACAATTTGATATCTTAGAGATATTTATTTCTAATGTTTTTTTGTTACATAGGCCTACGCATATATAAACATTAAATGTTTTTGCTAACAATATAGCACAATTTTTTGTTTGTATAGAAGAAGTGCATGGAACATATTATAAGCCTGTATTAGGGATACAACATTGTGTTAACCCTTCCCGTACCGACCTACTTCTATATATGCTGCCTTCAATTTCGCTATATACGCGCCCGGGACTGTAAGGGTTAAGATCATACATGAAATACTACGAGTTTATCGCAGAATTTAATCTGCCGTCGTAGGCTTAATATTATTAAGATATTATTTTACTAGTTGGACATATTTAGTATAAATAAAACAAACTTAACAACATAGGCAAAACCATTTTGCTGTTTCAAATGTTTTCTTCAAGGTATTTCAACAAGTTAATGTGAAAACAGCACCCAGAATGTATTTCAGGTAAAAATTGTAGATTGTTAGTAGGCATTAAACAATGTTTGTTTTTTACGGGAAACATAGAGGAGTTGGATAGGCTATAATAAAACTTAGCTATAAATAACGCTAGCTAACAATAATTTTAAGATACAGTCAACCATCATAACGTAGTGTCCCGAAGTTATTTTTTTAAAATTCCTAGGTTATATTGTAAGCCAAATGTTCAAAAACAATGTATGGATTAACCAGGACCTACTCCCACCGCCTCTCTCCACAGCACAAACCTAACTGGAACATCTTATTAATACGACTTAGAACTCGTTTATAAGCTTACAGCTTCTGGTAAAAAACAAAAAAAACAACTAATGAAAGCCATAACGCATACAGAACATTTGCTATTAAAAGCATTGCCCTGTCCAGAAGATCTATGCTATGAAATTTAACAAGCTTCCTACAATAGAGATCGGCAACCTGCGGTCGCGTGCCAGACTTGGAACAGAGAGCCAATGTTTCGGGTTTTTCAATGGCAAGCAAAAGAATCATAAAAAGACACTTCTTTAAGAAATTGAGAGCTTAAGCAAGTTAGCAGGTTGGCTTTAAGGCTATTGGCAAACTGAATGAATTCGAAAGCCCAAATTTGAGTACGATTATCAAGAGGTTCCCAACCACAGTCCTAGAAGGGATAATGTTATAGAAGATCATTTAATTTTTTTCTTGTGATTATAAAAATGATAATTTGAAAAAAAAAATCCACAGAAAGCAGTCAGATTAGTTTATTTTCTTGCAGTCTCCAAATAAAATTGTTATGTATTTATTGTGGCTGGTTTTATCAATTCAATACAAACCAATAAACTCTCTATCCTCAGACCGTGGCAGGGAGATCGACTTCCTGTGGCTGATGTTCCACACCCAAAACCTGCTCCTGCCTTTTACTAGCACCAAGTCTTTCGTTGGGCAGATACTGAGATAGACGGGCTTACAGTGTCCGTGGTTAAATTAATGTTGAACACATAGAGTGTACTTGTATGGTCTTGTGTATATTCTACGTTTTAAAAGAACAAGGCACACAAGAAATGATACATCTCTTTTATATCTTCTTTTGTCATAAACAGATGCCCTCATTTTATAAGTGTATTAATTGCATCTTACACAACGCTGTGAATTAAGTCTAGTCTTGCATTATGATAGTCTTAATCTATGTTTGATTTTTTTTCTGTCTCTATATGACTATGTATAAATATAAGCTTAAATATATAATAAAAATAAAAATGTTAACAACGATATGGCCTTGCCACCAAAACTATCGTAAATAAGTATTGTATAATAAAGACTTGCATGTTTAATATATCAAACTAACCTAACATCAAGGTAGGCCTAAATTTTTTTTATTTCATCAAACTACACATGAAAAATAAAGGCATGTTCGATAACAAGAGTCTATAATATATTGTTGAGAGATATTTGATTCCATTAAGCATAAATTGAAAGCAGATTTGACACCTTCATTTTCTTGTATGATAAATAGTATGATAGTGTGCGCGATTGACTAAGTTTATACATATATTTCTGTGCTTGAGTAAAAATATTTCTTTTATATTGTTTAACATATGCTGAACGACGGAATTTATGTAATCAGGTAAAATTTTCATTTGTTTGGATCAATAAAGTATTCTTATCTTAATCTTATCCTCAACAGTCCCCTTCCCCACAAATTATTTATAGATCACATGGTCGAAGATAGTGTTTAAAAAAGCTGACAGGACAGATGAGCCGAAGAAAAGGAGAGATAAGATTTAAGAACCAAATTTATTGGGAGCGATCGAAGTAAAAAGAGATTATATTATAACAGGACCAACTGCAAAGGGGGGACGACTGTGTAAAAGAAGAGCCATTTACGAAAAAGGATAGATAATCCAAAAAAAAAATTGATATATTTTTATGTAAATTTGAAGATTTGTTGAATTTAGATTTACTTTCATTGATATTTATTTTGATGTGTAAATAGTGGGAAATGTTTCCTTGCTAAATAAATATTATATTAAAACTTGGAATCTAATATATTGAATTTTTAAATGTTTTGTGTCTATATTATTAGACCTTTTAAAGAATTGGACTTGGTGATTTCTTGGGACTATGAATATATAACATAAGGTTTGTCCAGTTAGTGAGGTACTTAATACAGAAAATCAATCAGTATGAAGACCTGGTAAATTTAAACATAACACATTTGTATAAAAAGCAATGACCCAATGTAAAAAAAGATTGACAGCTAGATATGATGAAATATTGTGTAGACAGCACAATGCCCAGTCGACTTTATGTCGCCCAATCAGAGCTTGGTAGACTCAGGGTCACAATCTAGTCGAGAGCTAAGGAAAAATCCCTAGCCTTTACCAAGGACTTGATCCTGAGACTTTCGGTGCGCCATTCAAATGATTGCACTGCTTCTATATCACAATTCATACTAGGATCATTTAAACGTCATGCAACTATGAACAAGTAAAAAACAAACAACATAATTGACAAAACAAGAAAAAGCTTTCTAACATATTTTTTTTATTTTATTAATAAAATGTGTTTAAGCATAATTCTGTAGTATACAAATTCATGTAAAAAAAAAAAATAAAGGTCACATAGTAAAAAAAACAAATCACAGAATATTTCATTTGCAAAAAGAACAACAGTCAGAACACAATCATTGCAGGCTTTGATGGAACTATTGATGTCAAATAATGACAATTTAAAATAATTATTTACAATTTTTTGGTGTTTATTTTCTTCTAATTGCTTAGCTTTCATTTGAGAATATTCTTTTTCTTGATATGTTAAAGGGTTCTCTCAAGTTTGAACCAAAAATATATTCCAGGACTTTTCCAAGACTCTACTGCAAACTTTCCAGAACCTCTTTTAGAAAAAAATTATTCCCAAAATATATACTAATGAAATATTGTTATACTATAAGAACTGTTTACAATAATAATAAAACAAATTAAAAGAAGTAAACAAAGGAGACTAGTAAAGAAACCAGAACAATATGAACAATGTATTAATTAAAACCATACAAAAAACATATCAAATAGCAACAACCATTAATTCTCACATGGAACATCAAAAAATAAATATACTTAAAAACAGAAGAAAAAAAGAATAAACAATTCTCTAACAATGTTAATTTTTTTTTTTTAAATCTTGCAGATTTTAAATGATCTGAGAGATTGTATTTGAGAAATTTCATCCGATTTTTCATTTTCTGATCATTGGCAGTGCATTAGGTATTGCCAGAAAAGTGAAATTCTCACTTTTCATTACTTTAAATCAAGCTCATTGGAAGAAGTTTCTCCTTTTAACACAAAACTCGTCTCTTTTTTTTTTCCCTTCAGTTCTTCTATATCTTGAAGTGATGCTTTTCTTTTCAGAGACTTTTCTTGCACTGAATTTTCTTTTTTCTAATGTATTTTTACAAAATTATTCTGGCACTGGATGCTTTGAGGAGTAAAGTTGTTGTCATAGCACCTCCTACACATCTTAGTCTGTTAGATTGTTCTTTGGGCAATTAAAGATTTCTGTTGCATACTATCTGTCATTACAGTAAGCTTTTTAAACTTTTGTTTTATTTAATTACTTGCCCTTTAGTTATCTCCCTTTATTAATCTGATCTGTAGACCAGTTCTGCCAGAATCTTGCAGAATGAAACCTCAATGTCATTAAATTACTTGATCTTTAATTACCTTCCTTTATTCATCCAATCTGAAGACCAGCTCTGCTGGAGTCTTGTAGAATCCATCCTCTCTTCTTTCATAGCCCATCTTGCACAAGTGTACAGAGTTAACCCTCTGATCACCAAAATGTGTCTTTTTCAGGTTTACGTACAGCCATGGGTTAATGTTTTCTACTTTTGACCTCTTGGCTCTCATTGTGTTGACCTGTAAAAAAAAACAACAACAAACAACTCAAGTCAGTTGACCTTCAATCAATCACTTATTGGTTAAACCCAAAGCTTTAATAGATTAATCTGGCTTATGGACTTTAAGCCAATCAGGATCAAGCATATTAAAATGACAGTTAAAAGTACTGTTTCTATTCTTAAGAAAAAAAAAAGGGCACATGAAGTGGCAACAAAAATGAATTATACGAAGAGCCTACAATAGTGGCTAAGATACAAAGGGCAGACTACCCTGGAAAAGAAATCAACACACTGTATAACAGTTAGAACAGAATATGCAAGTCTCAATCGGCAACTAAAGAGAATAAATGCCACACATTGCGGTCACAGCATCCATCAGCCCCAAAAACAGCAACACTCATTCAGTAGTCTCAAGCCATCCATTAGTTAAGAAGAACATTTTATTCATATTTAACATCCAGTATCCAGCACACTCAGTTGCAGCAACACAATGTTTGTTTGCCAAAGACAGTTTAAAAAGTATATAAAGTATTCCGTCTTACCAAATTGATCCATAGGACTGTTTACGCAACTGTTAACTTACCACCATGGCTGAAGAATAAGAAGTATATCAAAGTCCCTCTATTAATTCTATTGGACCTAACCAAAATACCATTTCCCCAGAGTACCGAATCCAGGTATTTGGACATATTGTTTCCTGACTCCGAATACAAACAGAGTTGTAGCGGCAATCTTCGCTATCACATGCAACTCTTATTCTCCTGATAATCTTCCCTTATGGTAACTAAGCGGCAGCACGTTCGACTCGCTATCTGAAAGTTCTGGGTTCAAATCCTGGTGCAGGCTAAGATTTTTCTCGGGACTTGAGGGTGCCCCTGAGTCTACCCAGCTCTAATGGGTACCTGACACTAGTTGGGGTAAAGTAAAGGCGGCTGGGCATTGTGCTGGCCACACATCCCCTTTTATGCCATGACCACAGAAACTGGTGAACGCTGCTTCACCAGTCCTATGATCAGTTTGGTTCGGAGGGTACTTTAATTTTTAATCTTCCCTTACACCCCATGTCCCAACACACTAACTTAAAACAATAACGGTCGTTAAGATATAAACAAAACTAATCAAGTCTTAATTACAAATTATATATGATATATACATTCAATTATTATATATTCCTTTTTTTTAGAACTATTCGTGGCCGTATTTTGTGCAGAGGCAAGTAAAGCCTTTAAAATGCATATTCGGCTGAGGCAATGGCCCAGGGGCAATATCAAGTCATGCCAAAAGAGAAACTTA
Organism: Anisus vortex; assembly: GCA_949126835.1. NCBI lineage: Eukaryota > Metazoa > Mollusca > Gastropoda > Planorbidae > Anisus > Anisus vortex. Next base: position 42,271,406 of record OX421496.1, read on the forward strand.
CTTTCATTATGGTCATGTGAGGTTTGAACTCATGCCTTTCAACAACATTTAGCCCAGCCTCTTTCAGTTTGGTAACAAATCCCTCACAAAATAATCTGGGTGAGAGATACAAAAGAACATTTGAAATTGTATAACATGTTGATAGCAACACTCAAACAAATAAAAACCATATTGTGATGCAACCCCACTGAATGGTACTGAAGTAGGCAAAAATACGATACTTGTTTTAGCTATTTCATTTATCTATACATTGATGAAAAAATCTTTAAAATCCATTAATTATCTCATAAGTTATTCAAAATTACACAAGCAAAGGTCTGGGAAGTTGCTTTGGAGAATAATGAAATAGAAAACGTTACCGATTTTTTACGATTTAGTATTGCACCAGATAATTAATTATTACCAGAATGAATAAATATTCACCAATTGCCATGAAATTTAGCAAATTGCCAAATACACTCATAATAAGTCAGTACACAAGCTGTTAAAGTTTTAAATACTTTAAATAATATTTAGTTGACTTTTAACAAATTTATTCTTTAGAGGACATTTTGCTTGATTTTATACAAGAGCTGTAAAAAAGCACATTTAAAAAAAAATTTTCTTTGAAAATTTCACAGATATAAGTTGAGGCATGCAACATTACAAATCAATAAAAATCTAAAAAATTACCTAGGACCATTTTTCACATTATTTTGAAAATCAGTTTAGTGGGGTTGCATCACAATTTAAAAAAACATGATTAAAAGTGAGCATATTTTATTAAGTTCAATTTAAAATAACTATTTACTTTAAGGCAGAGTTACCTGAAATCAGGCTCATATTGCACATTAGCGACTAAAACTTTTTCAAAAAATGTTGCTGATCCGGTAAACTGCAATTTACTAATTGGCAACCTCTCCGAAAGTAGGTCTGAATTTTCCTCAAGTACCTGGCTTGCTCTTTGTATGTCCTCGTCTGTCTGTAAACACACCTGAATTCAAGATAAATGCAAAATTTATACATCGTTATTTTTTTTATTTTTAGTGTGCCTTAAAATGATGTCATATGCTTTAGTGGGTAGAATAAAGTTAAAGCACTAAAAATGTGCAGCTTGAAAAAAAAGAAATTACAGAAAAATATTAAGAAAAAAATCTTTTAGAAAAGGATAAATGCTTTCAGTTGTAATCTTTGTGACATAATTTTTTTATGAAAAATCATTTTATGAAGTATGACATGGAAGCTGGTAAACATCTGACAACTATGCACATTTTATACTAGCATTATAGAATGCCTTATTATGTATCTTTATCTTAAAAAAACTACAAAATTTTTTGTTATAGAAATATTTATGATGATTGATTTTCCCAATATAGGCAAGTGAGAGTTCTGTTTTGTACATAACTAAGCCAACAGGAAATAAAATGCTCTCCCCTCTGAATATTGATAAGAAAATCAGTTTTTTAAAGACATATACTAGACATGCCTATTGTAGTGTATATGTTTATATGTGTATATGTATATGTTTGTAGTGTACATGTTTGCCAGGTAGATAACACTGATTTGACACGACATTAAATAATACCATAAACTTAACATGTAAAATACAAAGTTTCTACTTCTAACTGCCATCTTGACTAGGAGTGTGATATGCCTTCTGTGTCTTATGCTGTTTTAACTTTTTCCCAAATTTCAGAAGAGATCAAAGAAAGGAAGTATAAAATATGCCAACTAGGCAAGAAAAAAAAAAGAAGAAAAATTTAAAGGTCAAACAAAGTTCATTGCTGAACTAAGGGAGGTAATTACACATAAACAAGAAAAATTGAAAGAAGCACTAACATAATATAATATTTAACAAACGAAGGGAACTAACTCAATTTAAAGACAATGCTCAAAGTAAACAGGAGTTGTCTGTGGATACTTCAAGACTTACTTCACACAAGGTAACATGAAGCATCTCCGGTGTGTAACAAAATTCCTCGTACTGACCATCTTTATCCAGTATCCAGTCCAGTGCATCCAGAATTGAGGCACGCACTTGTGGATCAGTCACTCGGACGCAGAAGAAGTAGTTCGCTTTTGAATCTGGAACACTGCCACCTTTCTTCTTGTTCATTTTCTATTCTTTGTCATAAAATATTAATCAACCTAAATGTATTAAAAAATAATGTGAAAAGTATCCCTGTTTCAGACAGCTTTTGGTTGCTATGGATAGTGAAGCAGTGTTCATGAATTTGTATGAACATATATTGGGATTAAGTGGCCAACACAATGCCTAGTAGCATTCATTACGCATAACTGATGTCAGGTAATCATCAGAACTGGCTAGAGTTAGGGACACCCTTCCAGCACAGGATGTAAAGCCCCTGCATTTATACCAGGATTTGAACTAGGGACTTTCCAACATACTGCCCTTAGACCTTAGGGGTATGCAAAATTTTACTTTTTCATTGGGTCTTTAAAACAATATGATACAACTAGACAAGCCAAACCTACTGAACTTATTAACATTTTTAATGGGACGAATTGAATTGTGCCATTAGAAGCTCTCCATGGGGGTCACAGTATGAGGCATGTTGTACCACATGGGCCACCTTAGACCATTATTTAAAAAATGTGATTAAAAAAACTTTTTTGGTCTCTGAATGTTCTTATATGTCTAGGCAATGCCAATCATCTTCAGTTAAACTGTGCATCTTTATAACTATAAAGAAATTGAGTTATATAACTTGCTGAGCGGAGCAGACATATGATTCAGATTTCAAATTTCGCACTGCCAGGCATCAATTAAGCAGAATTCTGGCAGAACGATTGGCCTATATACTATAAAACTTAATTTATTTCATCACAATATTAAGTTGCAACTATGCAATCTAACTTTCTTCTCTTGTATAAGAAAAAAGGCATGTCTGTAACATAATGAATAAGATATAAATAAGGAGATTATAAGATCTATCTTGTCCAATCTTGTATTCAAAAGCTTCAGGGCTTAAATGATAAGCATTAGTCATTATTTTTAATTAAAGTTTTACAGAAATATTATCTATTTTTATAAAATAAGTAGGTCTACAAAATAATATAGGGCCTACAAGATACAAGCAATGTTATTTCTTAGTTTTTAAATTTATTAGGCGTATATAAAAATTTGTGTTGTTATTGTCACTGTGACCCTGAGTCTCCCTGAGTACAAACTATTGAACTATTTAAAACTATTTTACATTTCTCTTTTGGTGATGTGATTGCAATTTGAGGGCAATTTGTTATAGTTATAGGCAAGTTATAGGCTATATAAATATATAGGCCTACTGATATAGTTATAGTATAGGCTACTTTAGATACTTTTAGGCATAGGCCTGGATTATGGATTTTATTGAATCTAAGTAGCTATGTGACTATGTGAATGTGTATGTCATTGTTAGATTTTGTGTTTAGTTTAGACCTAAATCAAATATTTAAAAAATAATAATTAAAGGAAAATTATTATAGGCCTAATAATGAATTATCATTTTCCAACTTTCACTTATTCATATTCACTCATAACTACTAGTACGACAAGTGACTAGTATTACTACTAGTAGTAGCCAGTAGTAGTAGTAGTAGTTTAAGTCGTAATTAAGTAGGCCTAGATCTAGTTAAAGTTTAAGTTAAAGTAGTAACTACACTCTACACTACGGCGGGCGGCGGTGACTACGACAACTACAAAAAAAATAAAAGTAGGCTACAAAATTATGAGAAATCTAATTTTTAAATGTGACAACAGTCATCAACATACCATAATAATAAGCGATATAGTATTTCGATTTCACGATTTACAACGGCATGGGATTAGATCTGGTCAAAATTAAAACAGAAAAGAATGTTTACACTTACTTGTCTGAAGTGTTTATATTGTTGTGAGGCGACAACACTTCCGTTTTTTTGTTGTTGCCAACTTTCAGAAAATTCTCGAGCTGTATATAACTCTCTATACTCTATCTATATTATTCTATACTAGTGGTTATGCCCGTCAAAATGACGGAGAAACGAATGACTTCATTGTGTTTTGTTAAGGGATAAAGAAAAGAGACTATAATATTACAATAAAGACAATGAACGTTTCTTTTCGGTATTTAGTATTTGTTCTTTTCAATTGTTTCTGGTCGCCCTGACCCTGGCATATGCATAATAATTGTTACTGTCAAGCTTCTGGTATTAAAACGTAGCAAGCAGTTGTGTTGACTTGTCTTGTTATTAATAATAGCCTATTAAATTAACAATAATATACTATCTAAAAGAAAAAAAAAACCACAATACCAAACAATAAAAAGGTAAATAATAAAAAAAGCGTAGAAAATAATATTTCAATACCATAAAAACTAAAGTGAGAACGATTTTTTTCGGTATTTAATTTTTGTTCTTGCTTATTGTATTAATAAAACAGTGTTGAAAATGTTTCTTTCGGTATTAAGTTTTTGTTATTTTTAATTGTTTCTGGTCGACCTGACCCTGGCATATGCATAATAATTGTGGCCTCAAGGACTGGCGTAGTGTGTAAACCGCCGATACATTCCCATTAAGAATACACTGGCGGGCGAACGCACGGGGCACAGCCCCCGCAGCGGATCCGAGGTCCATTACACTGCCGAGAGGCCACTGGTCTCGGTGGGGAGGAAGCAATGTACGCTGCAATCCCGTCTCAAGAACCACCCGGTGCCTGGATGCATGTACCTATAGTAGGCCTTTAGGATTTATGCTACCGGGTGACAGTGCAGCTATACTGGCGAGCCACCTCGATAATGATCCTTTGGAGAACCGCAGTGAACGATCGCTGGACTGTGGAAACCTTCCCCGTTACACGGCACGCCACGCCTTCGGCGTGTAGTTGGGTGGCTGTAGCCTGGACAGAGATTGCTCAATCCTAAGCGTTACGCCATGGACACAAGAGCCGAAAGAGACTTAAGAGACTTTTAAATTCGATATTAAAATGTAGTGAACAGTTGTGTTGACTTGCATTGTTATTAGTAATATTAAATCAACAATAATATAAGAATAAGAAGAAGAAGAAGAATGGTCATTTCTATAGCTCTTCTATCCATGCTATTAAATTAGCATGCTCATATACTATCTAAAAGAAAAAAAAATATAAATACAAAACAATAAAAAAGGTAAAAAATTTAAACAAAATTAGAAAATAATATTTCAAGGCAATAAAAACTAAATTGAGATTGATTTTTTCTGTATTTAATTTTTGTTCTTGCTTATTGTATCAATAAAACAGTACTGAGAATGTTTCTTTCGGTATTTAGTTTTTATTTTACATTGTTGCTGTCAAGCTTATGGTACCCGGTATTAGAAAGTAATCATTTATAGGCCTAACTTGTTTTTTTATCATTCGTATCATTTAATTTATAGAGTGTATACAGTCGCCTATTAAAGGATATTCTCAATAGTGACGTAAATCCATTAAATAATTAAAACATTTGGTTACTTTTTACTTAAAAGGATAATGCAAACATCAATAATGAAAAAATAAATAATTTGATAGACATTACGTCATACGCTAGTATTTTTTAAAGTAAACATTTGAAACTCTCCAAGCCAAATTGCGGTGCGTAACTTATAAAAAAGGTCTCGCCACATTAAAAAAAACAACAGCATAATTGGGGAAACCCGAAAAGACCCTCGCGTTCAACATACAAAATATCGCGTTCAACATAGTAATGAACGGAAATGGCCATTTGCTATGTACGGTTGTATTTAATTTGCATGGCTGGATCTAACATTTTGAATGTTTTAAATTAACACATTCATGATTATAAGTCATAAAATAAAATAATCTTTTGGAGTACGTTTTCGATTTATACATTTAATTTTTGTCCCGATTAGTCCAACGGCTTAGGTGCCTATAGCGAGCAAACATATATATATATATATATATATAAACAAACAAACAAACTCACGGCAATTATATATGTTGATGGTGTAAAATGACGACAAATAATGTTATTTAGCTTTTGAAAAAGTATCCGATTCTGGCAAAGTTTTGTTAAATAAAATACCATTTAAATGTTTTAACTTTTCTAATAAATTTACCGACACTTTGTAAATTAAATTTCAGAGAGAGGATGAAGTAGTAGGGCCTATATTATATAATTATAGGCTATATTTATTGTATTAGCATATTATGCTATAGGTAGGGGCAGTAGCGTATTTAGGCATGTTCCACATGTTCCATTGGAACAGAATAGGGGCCCCCACACATCCCAAAAATATTTTGTTTAGTGTCATCCCCAATCTTTCGTGTAAAATGTTAAATAAAATTCATTTATTCCCCTACAATTTTTAGCGCTCAAGTCCAACCAAGCTAAGCGCAACATAAAAAGTATTAATGATTTTAAAGAATGTAACATGAATTAACGGCATTTTTCTGAGTTCGGCCTATTTGGAAGGCAAAGGCGAGGCCATGAAGGGCACCCACATACATTTGGGAACAGGGCCCCCCACAATCCTAAATACGGCCCGGGGTAGGGAAGAGTGAGAAAGATTTAATCCATGGGGATATGTGGGCCACCCCTTCTACATCCAAAACGAGACATCCAGTGCAGTTCCGCACACGCTGAAAAAACTCACTAACAGCTATTTTCCCGCACTTTTAATGAAAAATAACTTTTTTATTAGCAGTTTTCGTTTTCAAACAGATAAAATGCGACTTTCACATCCATTCTTATTGTTGTAATTAGATCTAAGATACCTGGGGGTATTGAGGCCCACCTAACAGACTTTTAGTTATCTAAACCGTGAGCTAGACACAAGGTCACTTAACCCTTACAGTCCCGGGCGCGTATATAGCGGAACTGAAGGCAGCATAGATAGAAGTAGTCGGTACAGAAAGGGTTAAACAACTAAAAGGACTATCTCCATCATTGAACATTGAAATATCAGAAACAACAGCAACACGATTTAAATTATTAGATGAAGTAAAATGAAGCCTGATAGCACAGGGTAAACTAGCCACTGATAGGCCTACTGTAGCAGATGTACATGATGGAGAAGATACAGTTAGTTATCATGAAAGAACGCCTGATCGTAATCCCGAGAGCTCAGAAATGAATGAACAATTAAGGCTTAAACTTGAAATTGAGAGAATGAAAATTGAAAGCCAGGAGCGTATGGATGTGGCTAAAATTGAAGCTGACAGTAAAAAAAACGTATTGAAATAGCACGGCGGCAAGGTGCAAGTCTTGACAGAGAGGTTGTCGCTATTGACCTTATAAAATTCAATAAATATATTTCAGAATTCAAAGACACACACGTTGAAGAATTTAATTACTGTTCGAAAAGGCATCTGAAGATGATAATTTTCCAACAGAAAAGAAAGCTTTACTGCTCCGTTCAGCCCTAAATAAAGGTCGAGCCATAGATGTCATTCTAACCCTGAAAGCTGAAGAAGACAGTAACTACGATGTCATCAAAGACAAAGTACTTAGAGCATACGAGATGGTGCCAGAAAAGTACTGCAAACTGTTTCGAGAAGCCAGAAATGACCATGATCAGTCACACATAAACTTCCTGTGTTTGAAAGAAAAACAACTTGACCGTTGGCTTAGGTCAAGGAACGTTTCAAATGACTTTGAGAAATTAAAGAATGTTGTCTTGTTAGAAGAACTTTTAAATTGTGTTAGAGTTGACATTAGAACTCACATAGCCGACAGAGGCGTTGCGAAGGTGCAGGCAGCCAGACTTTAAACCTCACTTCACCGGAGTGATCGAATCGAGACTAATCTCTTAGGATTCGGAGGACAAACACACTTGTACTACGTGGCACAGCTATATCACCATAGAGGTTCGGTGCAAACTGTTGACCGTTCCCATCCATTCTTTCCTCCTGCAAGGCAGGGCAGTCTAAAAGCAAATGCTCGGCCGTCTCTTCTGCTTCAAAGCAGTGTCGACACCGCGAATCGAAATTGGGCCTAAATCGTCTGAAAAAAGCACCAATAGGACAGTGTCCTGTCCGGAACTGGGCAATGGTTGTCTGTTCTCTCCTGCGGAATCTCCACCACGGATCAACTCGACTTGGCCGCTTTAGTTGCTGCCTTACGCCTCGACCCTTGTCAGACTCATCCTAATTCTTCCACCATTGTCTTGACTCCCACTCACGTATTGATCTGCGGGCACTCTCAAAGGAGGACGGACGACTCCTGCATGACATGGAATCCACTGCAAAATTACCTTCACCTCGTACCTGAGGATCAGGTCGGAAATAGCAGCCAACAGTCGGACAAGCAGATCGGGCCATGACCCCAAGCCGTCAATGGCCTGGAGTACTGAAAGCGCATCACTGAAGATTATACATCAGCACGAGCCGCTGGTGTTTCTTCAAACGTTTTCCCAATAGCCCCTACTGCAATTCTGATGGCCTCCATCTCCGCATCAAAGATGCAGATTTGCCCGCAAGGCAGCAGCTCGATTAGCCGATGACTATGCATTAATACATCCAACAGTCAAAACTTCTCAAAATGAAAAAATTGAAAAGTCCAGTAAAGTGGAACACGAATGAGTCTTATAGATATAAACCCAGTAACACTTTTCTTTCACACCAGTATGAATAACAGCAAGCAAGAAATACAACGAAACACAAAATACAAAGCCCTATTGCCAAAACTGCAAGAAAGAAGGGCAAACAAAACAAAATTGTTGGATCTTAATAGAAAGGTCAACAAACCTAAGCTAGAATTGGCTGGTTGCTATGTCTCCAGATCAATGATAAACCAGATAAACACTGCTACGTATGATAAGAGAAACTCAGAACTAGATAAACTCAACTCTACTTGCCAGAAGACAGCTAGCGCCAAGAAACAAGTCAAGACGCTTCAAGTCACCGTTCGTCTAAGAGAAAGGCCATCTCCAAGAGATAAGAGAAGGTTGTCATTGAAAACAGTCTGCAGGCGAGTGTCGTTAAAACAAATATCAAGAAATCTGCAATTATATGAGCCTTTGTGCATGGAGAAATAAAGATACTTTTATTGGAAACCTTAAGAATCAGCAATAAATGATAGTGAAGCCGGCTGGTCCAGCGGTTAGATCACCGGACTGTCAACCAAAAACCAACTGACAGGTCGCGGGTTCTAACCCTGCCACCGGCGGATCCCTGTCGCCCTGCAGGAGTTTTGGGCCTAGTGGAGGTAATAATCTTCTATCTAGAAGGAACGTCTGTAAACTTATAAGATAAGATGTTTAAATGAAACTAACAGGCATTATTTGGAGCAACAACCCACACACATATAAGACGAACAGGACAATGACATTCTACAATATTAGCAAACAACACAATAAACATGTACAAAGTACGAACACATCTCTCACATTATCTTCAGTCGTTCCATATATCTACCTGCAGACCTATGGGGGTTCTTTTGCCTTTTTTCCATGAATTTTAAAAGTGATCGGCAACCCCGAAAATAATGTAGGGCTAGAGTCTATATTTAGACATTTAAAATCCACTGTTATAAAGCAAAATCTGGAATTTTAAGAATAAGAAAAAGTAATTTGTTTGTTATTGTTTTTTTGTAAATAAGTAGAAATAAAGTTAAACCTCAAGCCGGGCGATATTATAAAAAATGTAAGCAACAATAAAGCCAAATATATGAATATCCTGCAAAATATTACAACACTCAATACAATGTACTTGGAATAAAAGACATAGTAATAATAAGACTTGTATACCGCATATCCCGTTGGGAACAGTTCTATGAATGGTCAACAGTTACAGACATAGTACAGACAACGAATAAGACAAAAATGTATAAATAAAAAATAATGAAATAATAAACTGCTAGTTGAATAGGTGCGTCTTCAGCCGGTTTCTGAAGGTGTCAAAGTTAGGGCTCTGTTGAAGCTGTAGAGGGACGGCATTCCATGCGGACGGGCCCACGTATGAGAATGCCCGTTTGCCAGCGGCCACCAGTTTTACACGAGGGATCTGAAGAGTAAGTGTATCAGAAGCCGAACGGAGTGGACGGGATTGAGTATAAGGCTCGAGACAGGAGCGAAGGTAGTCGGGGGGCAGAGTCATTCAGGCACTTGTAACACAGAGACGCCAGCTTGTAGGAGATGTAAGAGAAATAAACTGTAGATAACCATTTTGTTCCAAAATATAATGTTCATACTAAAGAAACATCGACCACATGCATTGTCAAGTAAACATTAAAAATCCTTTATTGCATGAATAAGTTACAACTGTGTGCGTATGTTTATGTGTGGATGGGGGAGGCAGGGGACGGCAGGGGTCACGATATACGTCAGCAATACCTGGCAGAGACAGCAGATATGTCAATTATTATTATCATACCTTCTTTTTAGAAATCATAATTTCTGTAGAGACATAATTACTACAGGCTTGTCGCATGATTACTGTTACAGTATTGGTGGTTATCTTTTGGACCGTCCAGGGGTATCTTATTCTCCTGTTTGACTCATTATAATATTAGATAAATATTTCCCGATCTGCCGCCTTTGTAGCGCTCCATGGTAAAACAATTATTTCACACAGAGAACAAATAATTCTCCATTTAAATAACAACTAAGTGTGATAGTAGTAATGGTATAATATTCGGCTCCATTTCAAATTATATCGGCCTTTAGTCTCACATCTGTTCAAGCTATTATTTTGTGTTTTGTCTCCACCTAGACAATGATATACAGTTAAGGTTAAATTGCATTAAAATGTAAAAAAAACGAAACAATTTCAATGCAAAAAAAAAAAAAAGAAAAAAAACAAATAACCTAGAAGTTTAAAGTGTACATGTATATGTAACACCATGATAGACATATAATTTAGAAAATGATACAAAATTGAACTTAAAAATACAGTAAACAAGAATATGCCACTATCAGTAATTTATTATGTAATTAGATTCGGTCAAAAAGAGTTAGATAAAGGCTAGAAGAACGTATAAAAAACGAGATCACTAGAGTGAACAAAACGTTCCGACACCACAAAGCTCAACAGACAAGCAGAAAGAATGCGTCTACAACTATGTGTGATTGTCATTGTGGCTTTAGTCCTGTCCACAGAAGGCGAACCAAATCTGAGAAACCTTCACATAAATAGTGGTCACTCAAACATTATAGGTGAGTTAAAATAGATAGCAATAAATATATTTAACTATTTAAGGTTAAAGTGCATTCCAATCTTATTTTATCTTATACATTACAGACGCTCCTTCTATAAAGAAGAATATTGCGTCCTACGTTCATCCGTGGTCCGAGTCTAGTCTTGCATTTTTATTAATGTTTTAAATGATGTTAAGTTACTTGTTTTCCTGGTTTGTTCAGGCAACCCATTCCATGCCCGACTGCCACTCATGAAGAAATAGTACTTATGTGCATTTGTTATCGCATAAGGGAAAGGAAAGTGTTTTTGTCTTTATGCTTATCTGAGCTTTTCAACAGGTTGTTATTGGGTTGTATTTCTAAATTAGAGTTTAATGCCTTATGTATTATTACAACTTTAGTCTTTGCCCTTCTGTCCTCTAGTGTTTCTAGGTTTAGTGATTTGACTAATGGTGGTACTCTTGTTGATTGGGAATATTCAATAGTTATAAACCTTGCAGCTCTTTTTATGATGGCCGAAACAGTTTCAATGCGAAAAAAAAAAAGCCTAGAAGTTTAAAGTGTACAAGTATGTGTAATACCTGGTTGACATCCAGTTTAGAAAATGAAACAAAATTTAACTTTACAAAAAAAAAATACAGAATATGCATCGGTCAGCTATTTATTTGGTAATCTGATTCGATCAAATAGAGTTAAATAAAGGTTAGAAGAACGTGTAGCCCATGATACAAGGTCACTAGAGTGAACGAATCATTCCGATACCATAAAGCTCAATACAGAATCAGAAAGAATGCGTCTATAACTATGTTTCTCTGCGATGTTTTACTTTTGTCGTGTCCACAGAAGCCGAACCGAATCTGGAAAACAATCGAAGATATGGAGGTAAGTAAAAAATAGATAGCAATAAATATAGTTAATCTATGACTTTCATTTTATTTCTATCAGCAGAACAAAACAACGTAATGTCATTTTAAAAAGCCCCTTTAACCTTAAAGGTCGTTGGGGGGAGCTGATGGACACGCAATAGTTCTTTCAGTAGGGACCTGGCGGCGCCCATTTCCTCTCCAAGACAACGATGGATATTTCTTTTTTAAAATTTCTGATTGCCTGCACCGTGGGACGAACCCATGAGATGTCGAGCTTGTGAGTCAAGCTCACTGTCGACTATGCTATCCAGGTTACACAAAATCATGTACGGTGTATGTTGGGAATTAGTTACTAGATAGCATTATATTTAGGCCTGAATACAAGCTATGTTACGAAAACAATGTGGGCCGTGTTTGGCAACCACACCACGTTTGTAAAGATGCTTGGTTTCTGATAGAAACCAAAAACCAAAAGCTATTTGCTGCATATACGTAGCATTGAGCCCAAATCAATTTTAACATGTATGCAGCGCGAGAGCCGAACGCGGACTGAGCGCATCTTTTCTAAGCTTCAGTTTTACCGCCAGGACTGCATAATAAAAAAAAAAGGACTTTCTAGTTGTCGTTCAGCATTCCCCGTTCAAAACAATAAACCATCGAACAGAAGCCGTGTTGAAGGTGTTGTTAGTTCTGAGTAAAAATTAAAATTGAAACCATCAAACTACTAAACTCATCATCATTATTATCAATCACGAAGCATGGCGTTTGGCCTCCACCACTTTGGCTAGACTGCTTTGGCTCCGCCGTTTAGGCGCCACCGTTTTGGCGCTGGACGTTTTGACGCGATGGGATCAATCCCTTGACAGTTGTGGTCATTGGGGGGATCACATGAACACCTCATCAGTCATCTTCTTTACTTTTGCCTAACTTGAGCGGCTGCCAATGGTTCAGTCATTTGCAGATTTTACCTATATTTTATAGGCCTATTGTCAAACCAGAAATTCCGTTCACGGCCTGTCCGACGTCCACCTTTTACATAGGCTTGGAGGATGTTTTTGGGCAGTACTTCACCAAACCATTTAAATTACTGTGATAGCCGCATAGAAACAAGCGACTCTAAAATAAAAATTTTCAAAGTCCATCAGTACAAAACAGCATGAGTGGGGAGGGGGCACAAAATACGCTATTTTTAGAAGAAAAAAAAATTAATTTTAAATGATAAAAAGGTATATATATAATTGTATATAGATAGAGATGGCCCTTTAAATAACAAGAAAGGGCTATTTCACGAACGAAAAATGGGTCCATTTCAAGATAAAAAGTTTTTGCCCTTGATAGAATAAAAACCTCGAACTTTTCAGATTATCCAAAGAAATTAGTTGAACCCTTTTAAGAAAACAGTTGGGCCCTTTTAATAAAACTATTGGACCATTTCAAGAAAGCATTTGAAGCCTTTCAATAAAACAGTTTGGCTCTTTCAAGAAAAATGTGTGGTCCTTTAAAGAAAACATATGGGCCTTTTTAAGTAAAAAGTTGTGATCTTTTTTAAAAAAAAATTGAGAGATGAAAACTATCAAGTGTCTTCTGTGTATAACAATGAACCGTCCACAAGTGTCAAATTATTGAACTCATGGACTCTGAATTTTTCCTTGCCTTTTATCTTTATGTGATAAAATTATAAATAATCCAAATGATAGGAAATCCATTAGACTATGTTTATTTTTAGTTTTAACAGCGATCTGTAAGGAGGTTTTTTTTTTACTGATGGAGAAAAAAATCTATCAAAATTAGTTTTAGGTTTATCTTATTTTGTAAGTTACAAGTCTTAAATATGTATTTTGTTTTCCTTTTTACTCCCTTTCTATTAACTCGTACTGTCTGCTTGTCCTGTTGCTTGCTTGGAAAACTTGGCATCGATTTTTCGACCACTTCCCAATCGAGCTGAAACTTGGGTAGCAGACTTGTCCAGACTAACAATACATTCTATCAAATTTTCAGCATCCTAGCCTTTGGAATAGTCACTAATACCTTCGAACAATTTGCGAATCGAAGAAAAAAACATGGCTGCCTATACTGGAAGAGACGGGAGTAAATAAACTTTTCGGATATGTTCGTTTTTACGAAATAAATAGAATGAAAACGTCGCAATATAGCCGAAACAAAGCGAGTTATCTTTTTATGGTTTTTGCGGGCCAAAGCTAGAAAAAAAAAGGATGCGCAAAAATTTTGTGTGGAAATTAATCATAAGGTATGATATCACTTATATTTATTTTAATCTATCAAAATATAAATTAAATATAAATTTAGTTTACAAAGAAAGGGAGTATAATAAAAACTGTGTTTTTATGGGTTAGTTTGTTTAAATTCTTTTGAAACTATTTCGTTGTGTAAATTTGTTTTGTATTGTCATTAAAGGCAAAACGTTGTCTGATAGTTTCCGCATCAGACAATGATAGACTACAGATTGGTTGTTATTTGTGTAACAGAAAAAAAACAAAACACTTATGTTAATTTAATTGATTATTCAAAAACTATATTACATTTTACATGCTTTTTATAACCATATTATTTTTAATATTGGCTTTAGTCCTGTCTACAGAAGGCGAACAGAATCGGAGAAACCATCACAGAGTGGGTAGTGGTCACGTAAATAATATAGGTGAGTTAAATTAGATAGCAATAAATATATTTAGATCTAACTATTCAAGGGTAAAATGTATTAAATGATGGCCGAAACAATATCAATGCGAAAAAAAAAAGCCTAGAAGTTTAAAGTGTACAAAGTATATGTAATACCTGGTTTGCGATGTGTTTAAAGTGTACAAAGTATATGTAATACCTGGTTTGCGATGTGTTTAAAGTGTACAAAGTATATGTAATACCTGGTTTGCGATGTTTTACTGATGTCGTGTCCACAGAAGCCGAACCGAATCTGAAAAACCATCGAAGATATGGAGGTAAGTAAAAAATAGATAGCAATAAATATATTTAATCTATGACTTTCATTTTATTTCTATCAGCAGAACTAAATCAGTATGGGGGAGGGGCGCAAAAAAGTGGGTCCGTTTTTTAAATAAAAAGTGTTAGCATTTTAATGATATATATTTGTTTATGGAATAAGAACGTGCGATACAATTTAAGCAAATTGATGGCGATTGCAATAACAAATAAGGGCTATTTCAGGAACAAAAAATTGGTCCATTTCAAGTTAAAAAGGTGGGGCCATTGGTAGAATAAAAACATGGGACGCTTAAGATGATCCAAAGAAAACATTTGGGCCCCTTTCAAGAAAACAGTTTGGCTCTTTCAATAAAAAAAGTGAGACCTTTATAAGAAAACAATGGGGCCCTATTAAAAAAACAGTTGTGCTTTAAAAAAAACAATGGGGCCCTATTAAGAAAACAGTTGTGCTTTTAAAAAAAACAATGGGGCCCTATTAAGAAAACAGTTGTGCTTTTTAAAAAAACAATGGGGCCCTAAAGGGGGTTGCTGCATGATTAAGCTATATCATGTATTTACAGGTTAAATACTATAATGTTTCACCCCCATATTGTATTAGGACAGTGTAAAAAAAATATCTTGTATTTATAATGATGTGAGCATTGGTTACCATGGCAATGGCGGCCATCTTGAAAATAAACATATATTTTTTAAATCTTAAAATTATCTAAACTAAGATGAATTTATGAAAGTTTTAAATATATATTTGTTGTATGATAGTTTCTGTGGCTAGCTGGCTAGTTTTGGTTGTTTTTATTTAAACAATTATGAAATTATGATTTTTTTCATTTTGGTCTATATAAATTGCGGAAATTTTTTTTTTATAACTCATAAATAATATTCATAAAAAAATAGCGAAAGAGACTAATGTAACAGTAACTAGCTAGCTAGCTGCAATATATATCCATGCATCATCCTTATAAGTTTAATTAATATATCTCAAAGGACTTTAAAAATTTTAAGATTTTAATGACCAAAATACCACAAAAACAACATTTAGAGAAAAATGACTTTGAAAAAAATATTTACTTTTTTTTAAAATTTATTTACACTAGACTACACCACAAACATATATTTCTTCAACAATGACATATACATAAACAGAAAAACAACATTAAACATTAAATTGTCCAGGTTTGTACGTTGTACCTTCCATTGATTTTTTACGGCGTTCTGCTTCTACCTGTCTTTTTTTCAAATTTTTGCGTTTCCACTTGGACAAACCCTTAGATTTTTTGGTAGCCGACTTAATCTTTAGCTCCTGTTGCCTTTTGGCAAAGTCATTATTAAGGACAGTCCACTTCAGATTCAAACAACCAAAAGCAGCCCTTATACCAGCAGGTCCACAGTTAAAATTTAACACAGCCAGATGAGTAGCAGTTTCCACTGTTTCATATGATGCATGTTCTATTTTGGGACATCTTCTCCAAATTGTGGAGTGGAAACTTTCATTAGCATTTTGTGTGCCCATCTTGGCACACCTAATCAACAGGTCTGGTTCTGTCAGCCTTTTCACAATTGGAAAAATAAGTTTACCCACATCTGAAGTAAAAGTAGGCGTATGCTTCCGCGGAGGACGATTACAAGCTATAGCCCTTTTAAAATGGCACCAAGAGGTTTCACCATCTGGACACAAACGATGATTAGGCTCTCTATCAATACTGAGCATATGAAAAAAAGAAGCCATTACTGCCATTTTCATTCTGTTCACATCTGGCGCATGCTCACGAAGATTGCTAGCATATAAATTAGTTATCTTTTCTATATCTGGTTGTGTCAGCTTATAGTTTAATTCCTTTTTGTTTGCCGATTTTAATGTTTCTAGGGCATTAAACATTCTTTTAGCAATGTGGTTGATGCAGTCCTCTTTGATAATGTTAATGTCATATCCTGAATGTTTTATTGCAGCCGCATGTGACTTTGAATCTCCATCACTCAGAATAGTTCCATATACAAGACCTCTGCTAAGAACACTACGTGAAAAAATAAGAGCCGCAGACTGTGGTTCCATTGCATTGGCAGAACCATCAAAATTTTTTTGACATTTACTTTTGTGTGAAGCTTGCCACTGCATATACTGTTGTGAGTCTGGCTTTGGGGAGGATAAACATCCTTTACACAAATTAGATAGCACTTGTGAGTATCTAAAATGAGCCCAGTGTGAAATTCGATTACCGTTCCAACACCAGTATGCGACGAGTGACCACGCTTGTGCCATGTACCATCAAACGACACAGTGATAACTGGGCAATTAGAAGAGCTAGCCCTTTCATCCGGTTGGACTTTTGCTCTTTCACAAACAACAGCAGCTGCATTTTTCATACAGTCCTCAGATGCATTGATTACAGCGGCACGAACCATTTTCCCAAGTCTTGCAAATGTATTTCTGTGTAAATATTTTGGGAATGACATGAGACCACAGAAGTTGAAAAATTTAGAGTGGGTTATACCACATTCTTTTAAAACTAGAACACTCCTGATGTTGATGTCTAGGATCCCTTTTTTGTTTTGCACTGGTGGTGAAGTCCAATTAGACCAAACCCGTTTTTCGCAATGAGCACAGAAAAGTACGATATGTTCACCTAGGCCTATCTTCTTTGTAGTTTGTATGGACAGCTTGTTGTTGGAACATTCAGGGCAAGATGCCAGTGAAGCCAATGATGATAAAAAAATTGAGCTAACGATGCTGTATTGTAGGTCACTGTCAGCCGGGTTTGTGAGGTTGATTGATGAAGATGCCACCTTTCTTTCAGCAACAGAGGTATTGAGTACCTGGTGATCCTCTGCTTCAACTGGTACACTTTCTTCCACAACAGTAGCAGGCATTGAGCTAAAAAAAAATGAAATAAAATATATTAGCTCTATTTTATAAGTTCTTTTTGTTTTATTTCACTGATAAACTTACAGATCTTCCTTCTAGATAAAAGATTATTATGTCATAGACCCGGAAACCACTGTAGGGCAGCAGGTATTGGTTGAGGGTAAGGGTAGAACCTGGACCATTTTGTTGACATTCCGGTGTAGGCCAACTAATCGCAAGACCAGCCTGCCTCATTTTAATATGCAGTGAAGAAAATAAAACAACTATCGACAATAACCCATATAAGATAGCCATATAGTATATAGCTGATATAGCCTAATGATTAAATTATTAATATTGTTAAAAATACTATTTTGTTCATGAGCCCTCAGATTACTAGGATACTAAATTAATTGCATGTTCATATATAAAGGGCCTACGTGTAGGCTAGGTCTTTAAATTCTGAGTTCTGAGGAAATAATGGAATAAAAAGCCTTTTAACTTTTACTAAGTTTTACTTTAGCCTACATTTAGGTAAGGCATTGTCTCACTGACGCCAGCCTCTAGAATTATGACACGAGTCATTGGTAGGCCTATATATTTTGCTTATATAATAATATAATTATATTTATTATAATAATCTTTTAGTTAGGTATTAGACTTATCAGAATAGTATCTGATTCGTATCATTAGGATTAGCCTAGCCTATGCCTAGGCATTTAGGTTTAGGTCAGTTTAGGACCACGTTGCATTTTTATCTTTGTAAAAAATTTGCTTAGATAAAGTCTAAAGCATAAGCCTAAGTCAAGACTGAAAGGTGACAAATAAAATTCATAGCTTACCTTTCTACTATTGTAGTATTGCTCACTGCATGGCGACCTCTTAATTTGCAGTATCTTTTTTTTTTTCCAAATGTAAATCTTTTTTTGGGCATTTTACAATATGTATGTGAGAAATGAAAGAGTCTACGGATACAGGAAAAGCTATGTAAATAGTCTCAGCACGCATGCGCAAAACAATGAGAAACTAAACTTTTCTTCAATAAGATTTCGTAAAACCACTTATAAGTGTCAGTGCTAAAACGATAAAAATAAACTAACCAATGAAAATGCCGCTTTTATAAAATGTGTGTTCCAATTTTAGAAAGACTGCTAATAACTTATTTTTAGAATTTCTACGTCATCAAAATAATCGAATACAGCTTAGAAAGACCTTTATTTTGATGTACCATGTCAATAGACTTTGCAAACGTTGCTAAGCAATTCAATGCCTCAAAGATGATCAAATTAGACATCACAACACCTTTTTTACTCCACACATGCACTGAACAAACATGAAAACAAGTATAATAAACATTATTTCAAAGACAATATGTATTGTAATCGTATTCTTCAAATGTTTATCGAACTAAATACAAGGTAAAAAAAAATACGATTTCTTAAAGGAAATTAATGAATTTCATGCAGCAAGCCTTAAGAAAACAGTTGTGCCTTTTTAAAAAAAACAATGGGGCCCTATTAAGAAAACAGTTGTGCCTTTTTAAAAAAACAATGGGGCCCTATTAAGAAAACAGTTGTGCCTTTTTAAAACATAAACTATGAGAGATGAAAACGGTAAAGCCTCTTCTGTCTAGAAAGAGTAACCTTCCACATGCGTCTAGTGCTGCCTCAATTAATGAACTCATTTGATTTTTTTTGCTTTTTCTCTTATTGTGAAAGATATATAGATTTATCCCAATGATAAGCAATCGATTAGGCTATGTTTATTTTAAGTATAAACATCACTCTTTTTAGTTGTTGTTTTTTTAAGCTACTAATCTTAAATGTGCATTTTATTTTCCCTTTTTTAATTCTTTTGAAACTATTTCGTAGTTTAAATTTGTACTGTATTGTCATTAAACGCAAAACGCCGTCTGACAATTTCCGCATTAAGAAAAGAATACATATTGGTTTCATACTTGTGTAACAGACGTAACGGAAAAAAAACCATCACTCTTGCTAATTACATTTAAGTTTTACATGCTCATTGTAACCATATTACTTGTAAATTTTTTTTTACTTTGTCTTATCATTAAATACGATGTTATTTTACATATTTTATTTCTCTGCACGTTTTCGTTTAGGTCATAATCTGGCGTGTAAGGTAAATATTATATATAGATAAATACATTTAAAGATAAATAATATATAAATATAGCCTAGTTGTAGATGCATAGGTAGATGAGTAGATAGTTAGATGTATGACTTAATGGCTTGATAGATAAGTAGTTAGATAGTCATATTGATAAGTAGATAAATAGATATATACATACAATAATATACATCTAGATACGTTGATATACATATACATAAATGTATATATAGGGATATAAATATATATATATATAAATATAAATATATAGAATAGAGAATATGGGATATAGATTGATTGATAAATAGAGAGATAACTAGATATATAGATATAAACATAATTGAGTAGAAAAAATAGATACTTAGATAGCCTACATAGATAAGCAGATAGATAGTTAGATGGCTCGATAGATAGATAGATGAGTAGAAAGCTAAAATGATGTGTAGATATATAGATAGATACATAGATAGATAAGTGGACAGATGGATGGACAGAATTTAAGTACATTTAGAGAAAATGACACATACTATTGAAATGACGTATACACGTATACCAATAAGAAATTGGAATGTTTTCGTAAACCAAGGACTAATGAAGACAGGACGTGCAAACTTGAATTTCTGACTTAGCTAGCTAAGGCCAGTTTTTTTAACAGTAGCGATACACTCCCTTGTCGTGAACATAAAACGTTTGAAGTTTTCGTCCCTTATTTAATAGACGGAGCGTCAAGTTTGACACACCTACTGTCCACTTAATGTAGCTTCACAAGAAAGAAACAAATTAGTTTAATTATGTGCTATATAAAAAGTTTTTTTGTTTTAATTTATGTATCACACAATTATTCTATTTATCTCAACAGATTCACCCGATGGTAAGTTACAAGTCTAAATCTTGTTATGAGTTTTGTGTTTGAAGTGTATTTATATGCACAGTGTTTTTCTGTCTAGGATCCTGTTCAAAATGAAAGAATACACTCAAGCCACTCGATGAATGTTTACAGGAAAAAAAATGCTTGAAACTATATACAATAATAGCATTCAACACTAACGGTTAATAATAATAAGCGGTCCATCTTATTATAGACTTTGGTTACAGCCAACGCTCAAGTTAATTTATATTGAATGATACAGTTATCGTTCAAGCCCGAAGAAATTTTTTATAGCTACTGTGACTACATGGAAGTTTTAAATAATCATGTACAGTTAGTATTTGTAGGCCTATAGTTATAGTTTCATATTCTTCTTTTCATTCTCTTTCAGAATTGCCAAATATTAGGCCGAGTAAGTATATTAAGTACAAATACGATAATTGGCTATATACATATACAAAACAAAACAGAAAGAATAGTTACTGAATTGATCAATTTGAATCACATTGCCTTAGTTGTGTTATCAATATATAGATATAAATACGTAATAGTCAGAAAAACGAGCCCAGTAGTAACTCTCAAGATGTCACCAGATTCACGTGACGTCATAATTAACGACAAAAAGACGATCTTAGTACAGTGGGAACACATAGAAAATAGAAGGAAGGCAATAAAGTTGAGTCAGCACATTCATTCTACGGGGTGTTCGCTCTGCGAGGTGTTCTTTCTATAAGGTGTTTGCTCTACGAGGTCTTCACTCTACGGGGTGTTTGCTCTAAGAGATGTATGCTCTACGAGGTGTTTGCTCTTCGAGGTGTTCTTTCTATAAGGTGTTTGCTCTACGAGGTGTTCGCTCTACCTCGTGTTCGCTCTACGATGTGTTAGCTCTACGAGGTGTTCTTTCTATAAGGTGTTTGCTCTACGAGGTCTTCACTCTACGGGGTGTTCGCTCTAAGAGGTGTATGCTCTACGAGGTGTTCGCTTACGAGGTGTTCTTTCTATGAGGTGTTTGCTCTACGAGGTGTTCGCTCTACCTCGTGTTCGCTCTACGATGTGTTAGCTCTACGAGGTGTTCTTTCTATAAGGTGTTTGCTCTACGAGGTGTTCGCTCTACCTATCTATTCTATTTGGCGAAAAAAAAGCAAAGCATATGAGCTAGCATAACAGAGCTATAGATTTCAACTCGTTAGTGAAAATAAACGGTTTCTTTTATGTGTATCAATATTCAAACTTTTAAATGGTTATTGATATTTTTTATTAGTATCATTGATATTTTAGAGGTGGGGTATTAATACAATCATTGGTTCTAATAATCTCATCAAAGGATTGGTTTTCCTTCTGCTGTTTTTTAGGGAACTAACTTCACTTTATGTTCTACAAATATCCATACTTTCCGTTCTTCTCATTCTTTCTCATTTAGACCTTGCATGTGTGCAAGAATATATATTGTTTGTCCCTCATTTTCGTGGATGACCTTGTCTCCCAGTCGAGTTGTGGCTTCTTTGGTGGGCTAACAGTCCTATATGGGCCCTGAAAGTTCTATTGAAGGCAAAAAAATGACGCGGCCGTGTGGTCTGGCAGCGCCGTGCAGGTCTGTTTTTTTTTTCTATCTGTACGTTTTCTTCCGGCCCTGGAGTTTCTAGTGTTTTCCGCTAACAGTGCACCGGAGGACACAGCATTTCGCCACTTTCATATGTCGGCAGCCAGTGACCCCCCATCTGTCTGGGTCCACGTCTAGTGCTTCTATGGTTGCTTTCAGACTAGCTTTGAATCTCTCTTTTTTTATTTCGGCCACCGAGATGACCTTCGGCAAATAATGAGAAAAGTTTGGCTGCCTACCAAAATTTATTAACATCATGGCATGATGGTCAGCGTGACATCAAATGGTGAAGTGTCCTGAAACATATTGCGTAAAACAAGGATGTATTATAGCAACCGCCCTCTTTATTATGGTATTTTTAGCCATGCTAACCGATGCCTTCCATGATTGCAAAGAGGGCATACATACATACATATACGCTATAGAAAAGACAAGGGACTATATAACCAACAACGCATGCAAGCCGTGTAACAAAGGTGAAAAAAGAAAACGTGGTTTACGTCCTTCTTCTGTTTGCGGACGATTGCGCCCTAAATGCTGAATCAGAAAGAAAAATGCCAAACCTTATGGATTGTTGCACCTTAGCATGTGATAACTTTGGTCTCACTATAAACATAAAAGAAAACAGAGGTTCTGCATCAACTTGTACCATGGGATATTTCAATCAGATCAAGAAAACACCTTTTAGTGAGAACGCCCCGGATTATAAAGTGTCGAAGAAGAAGCTCCTATTCAGCGAGCTAGTACACGGTAAAAGAAGATTCGGCGGCCAAAAATAATGAAATCCATTAAATACTATTGTTGAAATGATAGCCTTCTCCATAATTGACACGATGGTGTAAAATGTGCTCCTTATTCAGCTGACACCAACCACATGCATCACCATTTTTAAAAAATATTTTGAAAACTTGTAAGTTGCTTCAGCATTTTAGACCCCCCCCCTCCTTCCCATAATTCCCCTTACACCTGTTTTTCTTTGTATGATAAATTGGCAAAACTATTTTATCTAAATTTATTTTAAGATAGTGTTTCGATAAAGTTTTGATTATTCAGATAAAGTTATATTTTGTAACACATATTATAAACGTTTTAGTTGACTTGTGTAGCCTATAGAATTGTAATTCAGTTTTTGTTTTAATAATTAGTCCTTTGCTTGTATTCCTTGGCTTTAAATGAGCTCTAAGCTTACAATATATTTTTAACTTTTTTTTTTCTTTTATATAATTTATTACTATACTTTATAATTAATAACGATTTTTTAAAGCCAATGCCCTTTGTTGATGTGCGCAATGTGGAAGATGACTCCCGCAGGGAACTTAGCGAGCCGCTAGCACCGAGTGCTCCGGAGAGGTTCCGGAAACATCTTCTGGACCTGTTGAGGAGTAACTAGCAGACGTCTGAAACAGGTGATAAACTGGACGTATGGTAGTACAGGTGAGAGTCAACTCAAGGAAGTGTTAGAATTTGAAACATGACTGATATATGACTAGTGGATACATGAGAAACTGGATAAATGATAGACGACTAGTGGATAGAGAAACTGGATTACTGACATACAACAAGTGGATAGAGAAACTGGATAAATGAAAGACGACTAGTGGATATATGAGAAACTGGATTACTGACTGACGACTAGTGGATAGAGAAACTGGATAAATGAAAGACGACTAGTGGATATATGAGAAACTGGATTACTGACTGACGACTAGTGGATAGAGAAACTGGATAAATGACAGACGACTAGTGGATATATGAGAAACTGGATTACTGACTGACGACTAGTGGATAGAGAAACTGGATAAATGAAAGACGACTAGTGGATATATGAGAAACTGGATTACTGACTGACGACTAGTGGATAGAGAAACTGGATAAATGAAAGACGACTAGTGGATATATGAGAAACTGGATTACTGACATACAACAAGTGGATAGAGAAACTGGATTACTGACATACAACAAGTGGATAGAGAAACTGGATAAATGAAAGACGACTAGTGGATATATGAGAAACTGGATTACTGACTGACGACTAGTGGATAGAGAAACTGGATTATTGACATACAACAAGTGGATAGAGAAACTGGATAAATGAAAGACGACTAGTGGATATATGAGAAACTGGATTACTGACATACAACAAGTGGATAGAGAAACTGGATAAATGAAAGACGACTAGTGGATATATGAGAAACTGGATTACTGACATACAACAAGTGGATAGAGAAACTGGATAAATGAAAGACGACTAGTGGATAGAGAAACTGGATAAATGAAAGACGACTAGTGGATATATGAGAAACTGGATAAATGAAAGACGACTAGTGGATATATGAGAAACTGGATTACTGACATACAACAAGTGGATAGAGAAACTGTATAAATGAAAGACGACTAGTGGATAGAGAAACTGGATTACTGACATACAACAAGTGGATAGAGAAACTGGATAAATGAAAGACGACTAGTGGATATATGAGAAACTGGATAAATGAAAGACGACTAGTGGATAGAGAAACTGGATTACTGACATACAACAAGTGGATAGAGAAACTGGATAAATGAAAGACGACTAGTGGATATATGAGAAACTGGATTACTGACTGACGACTAGTGGATATATGAGAAACTGGATTACTGACATACAACAAGTGGATAGAGAAACTGGATAAATGAAAGACGACTAGTGGATAGAGAAACTGGATTACTGACATACAACAAGTGGATAGAGAAACTGGATAAATGAAAGACGACTAGTGGATATATGAGAAACTGGATAAATGAAAGACGACTAGTGGATAGAGAAACTGGATTACTGACATACAACAAGTGGATAGAGAAACTGGATAAATGAAAGACGACTAGTGGATAGAGAAACTGGATAAATGAAAGACGACTAGTGGATAGAGAAACTGGATTACTGACATACAACAAGTGGATAGAGAAACTGGATAAATGAAAGACGACTAGTGGATAGAGAAACTGGATAAATGAAAGACGACTAGTGGATAGAGAAACTGGATTACTGACATACAACAAGTGGATAGAGAAACTGGATAAATGAAAGACGACTAGTGGATATATGAGAAACTGGATAAATGAAAGACGACTAGTGGATATATGAGAAACTGGATAAATAAAAGACGACTAGTGGATAGAGAAACTGGATAAATGAAAGACGACTAGTGGATAGAGAAACTGGATAAATGAAAGACGACTAGTGGATATATGAGAAACTGGATTACTGACTGACGACTAGTGGATATATGAGAAACTGGATTACTGACATACAACAAGTGGATAGAGAAACTGGATAAATGAAAGACGACTAGTGGATAGAGAAACTGGATTACTGACATACAACAAGTGGATAGAGAAACTGGATAAATGAAAGACGACTAGTGGATATATGAGAAACTGGATAAATGAAAGACGACTAGTGGATAGAGAAACTGGATTACTGACATACAACAAGTGGATAGAGAAACTGGATAAATGAAAGACGACTAGTGGATAGAGAAACTGGATAAATGAAAGACGACTAGTGGATATATGAGAAACTGGATAAATGAAAGACGACTAGCGGATATATGAGAAACTGGATAAATGAAAGACGACTAGTGGATATATGAGAAACTGGATAAATGAAAGACGACTAGTGGATAGAGAAACTGGATTACTGACATACAACAAGTGGATAGAGAAACTGGATAAATGAAAGACGACTAGTGGATAGAGAAACTGGATAAATGAAAGACGACTAGTGGATATATGAGAAACTGGATAAATGAAAGACGACTAGTGGATATATGAGAAACTGGATAAATGAAAGACGACTAGTGGATATATGAGAAACTGGATAAATGAAAGACGACTAGTGGATATATGAGAAACTGGATAAATGAAAGACGACTAGTGGATATATGAGAAACTGGATAAATGAAAGACGACTAGTGGATATATGAGAAACTGGATAAATGAAAGACGACTAGTGGATATATCAGAAACTGGATAAATGAAAGACGACTAGTGGATAGAGAAACTGGATTACTGACATACAACAAGTGGATAGAGAAACTGGATAAATGAAAGACGACTAGTGGATATATGAGAAACTGGATAAATGAAAGACGACTAGTGGATAGAGAAACTGGATAAATGAAAGACGACTAGTGGATAGAGAAACTGGATAAATGAAAGACGACTAGTGGATAGAGAAACTGGATAAATGAAAGACGACTAGTGGATATATGAGAAACTGGATTACTGACATACAACAAGTGGATAGAGAAACTGGATAAATGAAAGACGACTAGTGGATATATGAGAAACTGGATTACTGACATACAACAAGGGGATAGAGAAACTGGATAAATGAAAGACGACTAGTGGATAGAGAAACTGGATTACTGACTGACGACTAGTGGATAGAGAAACTGGATTACTGACATACAACAAGTGGATAGAGAAACTGGATAAATGAAAGACGACTAGTGGATAGAGAAACTGGATTAATGAAAGACGACTAGTGGATATATGAGAAACTGGATAAATGAAAGACGACTAGTGGATATATGAGAAACTGGATAAATGAAAGACGACTAGTGGATATATGAGAAACTGGATTACTGACATACAACAAGTGGATAGAGAAACTGGATAAATGAAAGACGACTAGTGGATATATGAGAAACTGGATTACTGACATACAACAAGTGGATAGAGAAACTGGATAAATGAAAGACGACTAGTGGATAGAGAAACTGGATTACTGACATACAACAAGTGGATAGAGAAACTGGATAAATGAAAGACGACTAGTGGATATATGAGAAACTGAATAAATGATAGACGACTAGTGGATAGAGAAACTGGATTACTGACATACAACAAGTGGATAGAGAAACTGGATAAATGAAAGACGACTAGTGGATATATGAGAAACTGGATTACTGACATACAACAAGTGGATAGAGAAACTGGATAAATGAAAGACGACTAGTGGATAGAGAAACTGGATTACTGACATACAACAAGTGGATAGAGAAACTGGATAAATGAAAGACGACTAGTGGATAGAGAAACTGGATTACTGACATACAACAAGTGGATAGAGAAACTGGATAAATGAAAGTCGACTAGTGGATATATGAGAAACTCGATAAGTGATCTACGACTAAGATATATGAGAAACTAAATAAAATATAAATGAGTTCGTATTAATCAATCCATGATAACTGAAAAAAAAATAGAGCTGAATACGGAATATTAAATATATGATAAATGTGTCAATGATAAATGAATACATAATAAGTGAATATTTACCAACTATATTCAATTTCCTGACATACATTTTTGCGTCCTAGGCCTATAGTTATAGGGGGCACGGCTGCCGAGCGTTAGACTAATTTTAGTTGGGGTAAAGTGCATAAAGCTGGCCACACAATCGCCTAGTATGCCGGGGTCACAGAAACTGGTGCACTCTGCTTCACCTGCCCTGTGGATCAATTTGGTACGACGGGATTTTGTTTACGTATAGCAATGCATGAATTTATTTGTAGATAAATTGACAAAATTATAAATTCTACAAACTTGACAACTTCTCTTCCCATCGCTCTTTGTCCCATCTCTTACTTACCATCTCTGTTTCCCATGTCTCTCTTACTATTCCATTCCTCTCCATTCCTCTCCATTCCTCTCCATTCCTCTCCACATTTCAGTCAATCTCTGTCTCTCTTTCCATCTTTATCTCAATTTCCCTTTCTTCACATCTCTCTCTCTCTCTCTCTCTCTCTCTCTCATTCACCCATCTTATAATTCAGTATCTCTAAATCCATCTATTACTCATTATTTCTCCCCATCACTCTATCTCTCTCTCTACATTTGAACCCTCCACCATTTTCCCCATCTGCAACCATTTCACTGATACCAATCCTAGTAAATGACAAGGATGATAAAGTAAATGACCTTTAACCCCACAAACACTTTGACAAAACGTTGTCATAGCAACCAACTCTCTGTGTGTTTATTTCAGATACAAAACCTTGACCTGTCTGTCAATATCATCACCAGTTATTTGCCTGTTGCCTGCGTTCTACCAGCAAGTTCATTCAATTGTTGCCGACAAGTCAAACAAACAAGAATTATATTACTGTCTTAAAAACTGAAAATCCCTTTGCTTTCTTGTACAATTTTCTTAACCCTTACAGTCCCGGGCGCGTATATAGCGGAACTGAAGGCAGCATAGATAGAAGTAGGTCGGTACGGGAAGGGTTAAACATTGATTAAAACATTTTCCCCAGTAAAGGATTAAAACATTTTTAACTTTAACTTAATTTTCTCCTTTTTCATTCATGTCTTGTGTTATTATTGTTCTTGTTGTGTATCTGGCTGTTAAATGGGATTGTGTGTTTATTTAACGTTGATTAAAGTATGATTACATTGTTTAAGAAGATTTTTATTATTACATGTTTGTAATGTACAAAAATGTGTTGTTGTTTAGTTTTACCGATAGAAGTCTATTATTAGTAGACATAGAGAATGATATATTAAAACAAAGCATTAGAATTAGTGAAGACTGTTAAGTGTAGTCAATAATCTAAACCATAAAATATTACTTTAGAAAAACATTGTTGATTAATCATTTCTCAATGTAAACATGCTATTTGTTTATTGAGATATTAGTTATAACTAAAATTATTCATATTTTTGTTACATGCCCTGAATGGGCCTCATCACCCTCATAGGCGAGTAATCAGGCCCATGTAATAAATACTATAAAAAATAAAGAAATAATAAACAAAATTGTGAAACTGTATTTATTTAATGTTTAGATAAACATATCTTACATTTACAAAATAAAAAAATTATCATATATTTAAAAATAAGCCATTTTGTGATACCATATTAAATATCATTGAAAATAATAATAAAATAGTAATTTAAATCCTGAATTTAAGTGATTTTGTCGTGTTTTACAAGGAATTTTATTTTTATGGCAGCTTCTCTTTGTGGCAAACCATTTTGCATTTGATTTTCTGTTCAATTAGCTATAGATTTTCCAGTTGCCATTAATTTAAGTCACTATTGACAAGTCTTAACAAATATGCATGCATAAATGATCGCAACGAAAGACATTGCCGGTCTCATTCGATCATTTAATTAATAAACGTGTTACTGATTGTACTAAAAGCTAAAGGAGATACAATTTTATTTAATTTCCCAAAAATGTTGCCAAAAGAAAACGATGGATTGTGAAAGTCAGAAGTGAAATTTCACCTTTTTATAATCTCAAACTTATTGCTTAATGGAAAATAATGGTACATTCGCTGAAGTGGGAAAGTCGGAAACTCGGAGGTTCTGAGTAGGAATAAGTAAAAATAGTGATCCGTATTCTGACACTGTGCATTTTAAAACTGTTGGTTTTATCGATGCGTCATTAGCAACCTTGAAATTTTTTATTTTTTTTAAAGTTTTGTTAAAAATTATAAATAAAGAAAAATATTATGTACATTGCTCTTTTAAATTAAAATATATCATTTTAAATAAAATTATGTTTCAAAATACAGTAAAAAATATGTTTGCATTATAAGCACTGATCTATATATTATTGTGAAATATAAGTTCTTCGGCTTATAACGTTTAAGATAAAATCACTTATCTATATGAGTTGAAAAGCCGTAACTAAGTGGACGTCCATTAATTACGTCAACCAAATAGGGGGGAGGGGTCTGAAAAAGTTTGACAATTGTCGACATAGGGGAGAGGGGAGGTCAAGAAAATTTGACATCAACAATGTTACTTTTTAATACCCAAAAAATGATACAAATTTATTACACAATTCTACATGTGTCCTGTGCCACGACGTAGCCTACATAGGACATAGCAAACATCTAAAAACATGGTTTTACGTTAATACAAATATCAATTATGGATTTGACATGTCCTTTTTGTGTTCATCTTATTAGTTTGTAGATCTGTGTATGGACAGTGCAGTATTTACTTATAAGCTACACAAGAAATAACTTAGGGTTGCCAAAAATAAATTTTACGAGTGAGTAATTGTCATATATATATAGCCTACTTAATTAAACAAAATGTGATGAATTTATAAAAATTATGGCACACTAATATAAGATACTCAATCTTGGATGATTTAAGAACTGCAGGGTACTTCAGTTTATCTGTAGATTCCACTACAGACCGGTCCCATATTGATCAGCTCACTGTTATTGTGAGGTAGGCCTATATAGCCTATATGTTTCACAAGATGATGGACTCCCTATTGAACGTTTTCTAACTTTCCTAGATATGGGTAGCCACACAGGGAAAAATATGGCTTATATTGTGCACAACCACCATAAAATGAGTGCAAAATAGAATTACTTGCTGGATGAATTTCACAAAACTAGTCAATCGCTGCCAGACCCCCAAATTAGTCTACATGTAGCCTTGTAGGGAATTGTAGGCCTATGCTTCACTTTCGCATTTTGTTAAAGGTTCCAGGAATATGTTAGATCATTTTGAAGAAAAAGCAAAGGAAAAATTGCCTGTAGAAGAAGGCATATCAATGATGATGAAAAGGTCTATTGAACAATTAACATTGTAGGCTACCAAAAGCTCATAATTTAGTGAAACGTAAAATTGGAAAAGATTAAATATTTCTATGAAAAGAACAATAGTAAACAGAAAAAACAGAACTATTGTTAAAATCCTCGGATTTGAAAAAAATGTGGGAGGGGCGAGTTGGGGGGGGGGGGAGGATGGTAGGAGGCATAGGTAAAAATCTACAAAAAATTGTAAAACGTAATTAATGGACATCCCCAGAGTAACGGTAACTCTTCTATATTTTATGTTAATTTTCAACGTCGTCAAGGAAGATGTAATTAATTCACATTATACATATTATATAGATAAGTGACAAAATATTATGCAAAAATGCACCAAGTTCGTAAATGGGAAAACTTTCTACTCGGAATTTCCGAGTTTCCGACTTTCCCACTTCAGCGAATGTACCATAATTTTCGTTAATTGTTTTTTTTTAATCTTCGCATTGTGTTTTTAATAACCAAGAAACGCAACTCTTGATTAATTTATTTTGTAAATAAAGATATATTTAACCTTACGCGACTAACACTTGAGTATTAATTATCGCCTACTCACTTTTGATGTTAAAAACGGATTCCTCGTAACTAATCTTGTATCCTTTTGTATAATTCTAAAAGACTAGATCGGGCCGTCGAGGTTGAAATCAATTGTCAAACACCAGCAAAAGCATGCTTTTTGTTTATTAATTTAAAAATTGAACCGGAAGCACGTGACCTCTTCCATTCCAAAAGCCACGCCTAATTAAGACTTGTCAATTTGAAAACTGAAAATAGAAAAAAAAAAGTACTTGATTCATTAGATACTATTTAAAAAGTCTATATTCAGATGTAGCTTGATCCATTTCATTTATTTATTTAAGTTAAATGCTCATTTTAAAAATATGCAGAAAGAAAATTCAATTTAAAGAAAATAGAGACGTTTTTATCAATAAAGTTCATGGGCCTTATTACCCGATTTCTCAGTAAGCCTTATTACCCGCTTCGGAACTGCCTCCTTTAAAGATAAAATGTTTTCTTCTTTGAATATTTGTATGAATATTACATGTTGAGTATTGCTAACTAAAAAATTCTAAATGATAATGCATGCAGTTTAAAAATATAAAAGCATTATGAATATTTAAAAATGCAAAAATACGTACCTTTAAAATTTGACTTTAGCAAATCTTGACACACCCAACGAACTTATCTTGCTACGGTGAAAATACGGTAAAGTAAGGCAGACTTTTTTTTGCTGCCAGTGATCAAGCCATATAACTATAACATTTCAATGCAGAAAAAAAGTTTTACATTCTATATTTTCCCTTTAGTTTAGCCAATCGGGCCTTATTATCCACCGGGCATTAATACCCCAAGGCACCTTACCATAATCCGAATACTAGTGTTTGTTAAGTACAAGTTTATGTTAAGTTAGTCATAATGAGAAGTTTTGAAACATGTTTTATGTTGATACCGTCTAGTTTTTAATCTAGGTTAAGGCCCACTTTCTATAAAATTACTCCCAGTGGGGTATATCTAGAGTCAATCTCTGGACTCTGGACCAGCAGTGGTTCACTTATCACAACAGTTGGCGCACATGTTCCCATTTTAATGTTAGTTTGTCTAAATGTTTCAAATCTGCAATAAATATTTAATTCTGCATTTTCATAAGCTAGAAATGCTAATATTCAATTAAAATATATATTTTAGGCTGGTGACAGGTCCCCGACACTTAACCCTGTCTAAAGCAGTATGTTGTGCATGATTGTCAATTTTAGCAGTTGCCTTATGGTAGACTTAACTCTTACAGTCCCGGGCGCGTATATAGCGGAACTGAAGGCAGCATAGATAGAAGTAGGTCAGTACGGGAAGGGTTAAGGACCCCTTCCTGTGACGATCTTTTGTCCTAATTAGCAGAATATTAACCCTTCCCGTACCGACCTACTTCTATCTATGCTGCCTTCAGTTCCGCTATATACGCGCCCGGGACTGTAAGGGTTAATTATTCTGTGATATTCCAATTGATGATTTCTACGTTTCGGGTATGAGAAATGACCATGACGAAAACCACGAGTTTCGCGGAATGATTAGGTGCCTCCCAGCACTGGCCTATGTTAGTGAAGAAGTTGTCGATACATTTGAATTGCTTGCAGATTCAATGCCACTACATGATCTTATACCAGAGCTACTACAGACAGCGTGGTAGAGGATATAACTATGCTTCAGCATTGTTCCCTTCAGAAACTTGCAATAATAAATACATGGACGTCAACGGCGGTGTTGCACGAACAAATAACACTGTAGAGGGTTGGCATTACGCCCTCAAATCACTCTTCTCGTGTCATCATCCAACAATGTGGACATTTCTTGATGGTCTACGTAAGGATTGTCAACTACACAAGGCATCAGTACTGCAGTCATGCACCGGCACAGAGCAACGTGCAAGGAAGAAATATGCTACAGGAGAATCTACAACATTGTACAGCGCTACGAGTCAATGGCTCGTCTTCTGTATCTCCGATCATTAGCTTACCTGCTATATTGATATAAAACCCTTACCCCGCAAACTCTTAAGAACAATTTATTATCATATGGATGAACAAAATCAGTTTAATTTGATTTGAAGTTCTTGTGTTGAAACAACTTGAAACTAATGTAAAAATTTATTATATTTTATTTTTTTAACATGATTTATTTATTATTATATTATTATTAATTCATTTAAATATTTACTTTTAATTGTCACACTTGGTAAAAATAACTATGAATATCAGACTATTAGCTCGTTGTGTTTGGCATGAATTATATTCCGATCTGATTTTATAATTCTATATCTAAAATTACTTTTTTAGGATTAAGTGTCTGGGGATTAAGTAGCTAGGGATTAAGTGACTGTGAACCTTTTAGGCTATATGCATGTTTTCATAAATTAGAATTCTAATTATAGAAAATATAGGCTATTATGGCCAAGTTATGTAGGACACTTTTATTGATATTTTTGGTAGAAAGTATGCCTAATACATTATGTTATGTATTTTTAGGTGTGGCATACCTCGCATAGATTATAAACTTAAAAAGACATTTTGGGACAACTTTGCCAGACTGGATAAGAAAGGCAGTAGAGGCAGTAGAGGCAGTAGAGGCTGTAGAGGCAGTAGAGGCAGTAGAGACAGTAGAGGAAGTAGAGGCAGTAGAGGCAGGCCCCACGAGAGGGGGGTACAGCCGGTACGCCGTACCGGGGCCCACAAGAGTTTAGGGGGGCCCATGAATATTAAAATTTAAAATTAAATTGGCAATTACGCCATTATTTTAAATTATTGCAATTAACTTACTATTAAGCTAAATTAAGATATGACCAATACCTCCTACAATCTCACGTGGCGCTGGCGCTAAGGGCCTAATTATTTTCGACATTATTTAGGATATCTTTTTTATTATTTTTCTCCAGAGACAAATTTTAATATAAACCTATGAGCATTAAAGGCTTACAGGTCTCCCTGTTAGCTTAGTAGCCTAGGCCTACATACTCTAGTACACAGGTTCTCAACCTTTTATCGGCTCATTGCCCCTTTTTACAATTTTTTTCCGCTCACCGCCCCGCAACTTAATATTAATTAGATCTAAACATAAATAGGCCTATAATTAATTCTAAAACAAATTTATTTGTATGATTAATTTTATAAATATAGGAGACTTATTTAATAACACCAGATCTATATCATGTAGGCCTAATTTCTGTAATTATTAATGTTTAAAATATAAACTCCTTAAATGGACAAAACATTTAATACAGGAAATGTTTATTTACAACTGTTTAACGTAAATTATTTTAATCCTCTAGTAATTAAATCTTGTTTTGAAGACCATAATGTTGAATGTATATAAAGAAAAAAAAAGTAATATTTGTTATATTACAAAACATAACTTTTCGGGCATCACTTTTGAATCACTTTTGAATCAAATGTGGAAGCATTTGTTAATAAAAGGGAGATAATTAACCCGTTACATTTGAGCTAATATTTCTGTATTTTTTTTCTTTTATAAAAAAATTGTTGGCTTACATTTATAACTCTGAGATGATCAAACTGTAAAAAGTATTTAATTTGAAAATTATATAAATATTTTATGACTAAAGTGCATTTTCAAGCATTACAATAACTACCCAGTTTGTATAATTACTCCGAATCTATATCGCTTAACGATAACACAACGGCTTCATTAAAGAATCAAATAAAGGATAACTCGGTAAAACTGAGATCAAAATATCTTTAATATTAACATACTAGTGGTTATGCCCGTCAAAATGACGGAGAAACGAACGACTACAATATTACTATATTAGTTAAGTTAAGTTAATATTAATGTTAAGAGAGAAAGAAAAGAGACTATTGCAATGAACGTTTCTTTTACGGTATTTAGTTTTTGTTCTTTTTAATTGTTTCTGACGCTGGCATTTGCATAATAATTGTTACTGTCAAGCGTCTGGTATTATAACGTAGCGAACAGTTGTGTTTACTTGACTTGTTATTAAAAAAATAGCCAATTAAATTAACAATAATATACTATCTAAAAGAAAAAAATAACCACAATACCAAACAATAAAAAGGTAAATAATAAAAAAAAGCGTAGAAAATAATAGTTCAATACAATAAAAAACTAAAGTGATAACGATTTTTTCGGTATTTAATTTTTGTTCTTGCTTATTGTATTAATAAAACAGTGTTGAGAATGTTTCTTTCGGTATTTAGTTTTTGTTATTCTTTTTTGTTTCTGGTCGATCTGACCCTGACATATGAATAAGACATATATAATTACCGTGAGTTTGTTTATATGTTTGTTTATATATTTATTTATTTATTTATATATATATATATATGTTTGTTCGCTATAGGCTCCTAAGCCGTTTGACTATTCGGGCCAAAAATTAAATGTATAAATTGGAAACGTTCTCCAAAAGATAATTTTATTTTATCACTTATAATCATAAATGTGTTGATTTAAAAAATCCAAAATGTTATATCCATCTATGCAAATAAATATAACGGTACATAGCAAATGGCCACTTCCGTTCAATTACTATGTTGAACGCGACATTCACTATGTTGAACGCGAGGGTCTTTCCGGGTTTTCCCAATTCTACTGTTGTTTTTTTAATGTGGCGAGACCTTTTTAAAAGTTACGCACCGCAATTTGGCTTGGAGAGTTTCAATGGTTTACTTTAAAAAAAATACTAGCGTATGACGTAATGTCTATCAAATTATTTATTTTTTCATTATTGATGTTTGCCTTATCCTTTTAAGTAAAAGTAACCAAATGTTTTAATTATTTAATGGATTTACGTCGCTATTGAGAATATCCTTTAATAGGCGACTGTATACACTCTATACATTAAATGATACGAATGATAAAAAAAACAAGTTAGGCTTATAAATGATTTCTTTCAAATACCGGGTACCATAAGCTTGACAGCAACAATGTAAAATAAAAACTAAATACCAAAAGAAACATTCTCAATACTGTTTTATTGATACAGTAAGCAAGAACATATATTAAATACCGAAAAATCTTTCTCAATTTAGTTTTTTATTGCATTGAAATATTATTTTCTATTTTTTAAATATTATTTATCTTTTTTAGTGTTTTGTATTTATGTATTTTTTCTTTTAGGTAGTATATTATTGTTAAATTAATATTATTAATAACAAGTCAAGTCACACAACTGTTTGCTACATTTTCATATCGAATTAAAACATCTCTTAAAAAAACCTGAACGAGCCTTTCGGCTCTTGTGTCCAGGGCGTAACGCTTAGGATTGAGCAATCTCTGTCCAGGCTCCAGCCACCCAATGACACGCCGAAGGCTCCAGCCACCCAATGACACGCCGAAGGCGCGGCGTGCCGTGTAACGGGGAAGGTTTCCGCAGCGCAGCGATCGTTCACTGCGGTTCCCCTAAGGATCATTATCGTGGTGGCTCGCCAGAATATCTGGACTGTCACCCGGTAGCACAAATCCTATAGGCCTACTATAGGTACATGCATCCAGGCACCGGGTGGTTCTCGAGACGGGATTGCAGGGTCCATTGCTTCCTCCCCACCGAGACCAGTGGCCTCTCGGCAGTGTAATGGACCTCGGACCCGTTGCGGGGACTGTGCCCCATGCGTTCGACCGCCAGTGTATTCTTAATGGGAATGTATCGGCAATTTACACACGCGCCAGTCCTTGAGGCCACAATTCTTATGCATATGCTAGGGTCAGGTCGACCAGAAACGATTCAAAATAACAAAATCTAAATACCGAAAGAAACATTCTCAACACTGTTTTGTTAATACAATAAGCAAGAACAAAAATTAAATACCGAAAAAAATCGTTCTCACTTTAGTTTTTATGGTATTGAAAAATATTTTTCTACGCTTTTTTTATTATTTACATTTTCATTGTTTGGTATTGTGTTTTTTCCTTTTAGTATATTATTGTT
Organism: Anisus vortex; assembly: GCA_949126835.1. Lineage (NCBI taxonomy): Eukaryota > Metazoa > Mollusca > Gastropoda > Planorbidae > Anisus > Anisus vortex. The sequence continues at coordinate 42,308,797 of OX421496.1, forward strand.
TATTTAATAGTCTATTATTAATAACAAGTCAAGTCAACACAACTGTTTGCTACGTTTCAATACCAGAAGCTTGACAGTAACAATTATTATGCATATGACCGGGTCAGGGCGACCAGAAACAATTAAGAAGAACAAAACCTAAATATCGAAAAGAGACGTTCATTGTCTTTATTGTAATAGTCTCTTTTCTTTCTCTGTTAACAAAACACATTGTAGTCATTCGTTTCTCCGTCATTTTGACGGGCATAACCACTAGTATATAAATAAATAAATAAATATATAAACAAACATATAAACAAACTCACGGTAATTATATATGTTGATGTTAGGACGACAGTGATCGGTCAGCAGGGTTGACAGGCCGGTGAACCAACAATAGGACCAGACGGCCGCATACCATATTTGCCAAATACTGACCCCTAATTCATCGAAAAGTCATTGCGATTCCTATTTATTATTAGTTTAGTAATGTGTATGCCTAATGTCGGGGGATATCAGATATTTAGCAGCACTTGCGTTTACATCATATTTCATCCAAAAACTAATTGTTTCTAATAGCTAAGGTGTTCAAATTATATCAGGTACGTTTGTATCGCCCCCTTGCCCTTCACCGCCCCCCCCCCAATCGCCCCCGGGAATGTCAGCGCCACCCTAAAGCCTCTCACCTCCCCTCGGGGGGGGGGGGCATAACGCCCCCGCTGAGAACCTATGCTCCAGTAAGAGTCTAGTATGTCGCTGCATATAGCCTACTAGTACGGCAGTCAAAGCTAGTTAGTCGATCCTCTTACACTTTAATGATTTCCTGTGCGGTAGCCAAGAGGGGAGGTTGAAGGTATAATAATTTTAGACATAATATTGAAAATTTAAAATAATTTTTTTTTGGTCATTTAATAAAATGTATTTTGGGAATATTCTGTACAAAAATGTAGGCCTATGTGTCAACTGTACTGCCACAGCAGATCTAATCTTACATTTAACTACACAACATACATTACTGGCGAATATGTACAACTGACAAGAGTATACACCAATAGTTAAATCACTAAACCTAGAAACACTCGAGGACAGAAGGACAAAGAGTAAAGTTGTATCCTAATAATACATAATGCATTAAATTCTAAATTAGAAATACAACACAATAACAACCTGTTGCAATGCTCAGATAAACATACTGACAAAAACATTTTCCTTATCCCTTACGGGAGAACTAATGCATATAGGCCTAAGTACACTTTCTTCCCGAGTGGCACCCGGTATGGAATGGGTTATCTGAACAAACCAGGAAAACCAGTAACCTAACATTATTTGAAACACTAATAAAAATTCAAGGCTAGACTCAGACGACGGATGAGCGTAGGACGCAATAATCTTATTTACAGAAGGTGCGTCTGTAATATATAAGATAAGATCGATAGGTATATGACATATACATATACATATACATCAAACGGTTAGATCACCGGACTGTCAACCAAAAACCAACTGACAGGTCGCGGGTTCTAGCCTGCCACCGGCGGATCCCTGTCGCCCTGCAGGAGTTTTGGGCCTAGTGGACGTAATAATCTTCTATCTAGAAGGAACGTCTGTAAACTTATAAGATAAGATAAATTGATCTAAACTTATAACGTCGTTGAAGCAGTGGACACGGCATACTAACATTGTGTCGCACAATGCCCAGACGAATTTTGTTTTACCTCAATTAATGTAAGGTATCCATCAAAGTTATGTAGACCCAGGGAAAAAAATAATTACATGATTCTAACCCAGGGCCAACGGTACGCCAATCCAACGCGCTGTCGCTTGGCCACCGTGCCCATATAGGGGAAGGGGCGATAAATCACATCGATGTGTAATTGTAAAAATATATTGAGATGTTAAAACAAAAAGCTACTAACTTTTCTGTGCCGATATCATTTGCAAGCAGCTCGGACTTAAGTCAATTTTACATTGATAAATATAGGGATTTATAGGTCTTGTAACCATTAGCCTTTGTTAGTTAAAGCCCACTGATCAATACATATATACATATATCCTATGAAGATAGATTTGGTACTTGGTAGAAATCGTCTACTCGGTTAGAATCTAAAGCTAAAGTTCCAGAAAAGGCTCATTTAAGTATCATCATCAAGCCCTTAACTGTTATGGTCGTCGGTTGAAGCTAATGGACAAATATTTCAATTTTATAAGAAAAAAACCAACAACAAACGAAACTCCATCAGATGTTATCATGATTAACAGAATGTTAATAAGTTAATAAAAAAAAGTGGGGGGGGGGTCCCAGAAAAGATCTCGTACCGGCATCTTTTTTTTCTCTCGAGGGCCCTGAGCAGAGGCTGTGAGTGATGGAATGAGAGACAACTAGACAGCATATAGCATACCAAGAAGCACGCTAATGCACAACATTGAAAATTCAAAATTTGCACCAGAAGGATCTTTAGGTCTTGTTCGTCCATCAAGACAACCAAAGTCATTGATCACAAAATAAAGCACGTAAGACCGTCTAAAGACTTCCCAATGACTCTGACACTCTGGACAACCACGAAATTCATCTTTTATACACAGCTCTAGAATAGGCAAAAAAAAAAATGAAATTGTTAACCCTTACAGTCCCGGGCGCGTATATAGCGGAACTGAAGATCATAGATAGAAAGTAGGTCGGTACATGAAGGGTTAAAATAAATGTTTTACTTACAAGCCTTAGTCTACCAAGTTTAATATTGCTAGGCTATACATTTCTACCGCTATACAGTCTCCACAAAGAAAAAGGAATTTTCGGGGACATAATCATGGCAAATGTAAGCGTGCCACATCCTCCTGAAATGAATAAGTTGAGCAGATAAGAAAAACAGCACCCAGATACTACACCAGAGGTCGGCAACATTTTGCTTACAGTGTGCCAAACTTGGATTTTGCTTCCATGCAGCGTGCCAACAGCCTAAAAGTCAACCTGCTCTATTATATATTTTGTAAAATTATTTTAAAGGACAATTAATTTAACTCCGTAGCAAGACCAAGACCAAAAGCAAAGATTATTTATACAGCAAATCGTTAAAGCGTTTTATATTTAATAATAAATTATCATGTTTTTTATTATCATCTTTTTTATTTGTATTTATATCAGATACAATATTTATTACTAAACATTCACATTTATGGTAATTATCGTCTTAACATTATCATTTGTTAGTCAAGATGAGGATCTAACACCTGCTAATATGAATTATATTTTGATCTCAGTTTAACTGAGAAGTCCTTTAATGTTTTTTTATATTTGTTCATTGTTGAATGATTAATATATTAAGTGGAAGAGATACGTACTGATCATACAAACTATGTAGTTAATGTAATTTTTAAAAATATACATATAAATTCTTTAGTTTTATAATATTTATATAATTTTCAAATACTTTTTTTTACAGTTTGATCATATCAAAGTTATTAATTTTAAGCCATTTATTCTTGTATAAAAGAAAAAAAAGAAACATATTAGAAATATTAGCACAAATAAAACGGTTTAATTATATCCCTTTATAATCAAAACAACATGTCCCCATTTGATTCAATAGTGATGCCAAACAAGTTATGTTTTGTAATATAACAAACAATACTAATTATTATTTCTTATTATAAATCCAACATTATGGTATTCATTACAAGATTTAATTATTAGGGGATTAAAATAATTTACGTTAAACAGTTGTAAAGAAACATTTCCCGCATTTATTGTTTGTCCCTTGAAGGAGTTTATATAATACACATGGACCGCTTGCTTTAGTATTTCTGCTATATGATGACTCGAAACACTGATTTTCTGAATTCCCGATTCTAAATAAAGTAGTTGCTATAAAGTAGTTTCTATTCCGTTTTATTTAATCGCTATGATTTTCTGAAGTAAAATTAAAATCGAAAGTTGTATACAGCGGGAACTATTTATAGATCAGTGTTGTATGCGCACGGAAAAAAAGAATATAAGCTCTAAAAATAGAGCAAGCGGTCCATCTTATTATTGTCAATGATAATAGGAATAATAGTAGAAAAAGTATTCATTTAAAGTCGAAAAAATCCGATTTAATAAAAATGGAACTTGTATCGCAACTACTTTATTTAGAATCGGGAATTACAAAACAAGAAGATAAGAGCATAAAAAACTAAAGCAAGCGGTCCATGTATATTATAGTCTATGGTATAATGATACAATCAAACGTGAACTTGCCAGCTCCTGTGTATAAAGGAAAAACGCAAAGAACAATAAAACCACACGAAATAACTTGCCAGGTAAATATTGGAAAGATTGATTTGCGCTAGAAATTACATAATCTAATTTAACAGCTCGTTGTTTATGTAAATTACGGTACCAGTAAGACAAGCCAATTTTGTTTCTAAAAAGAATTTTAACATTATTTTTTTTCACTAAAAATAATTACGAATAAAACAAAATAAATTCTTTATGTTTATTGGACAACAAATAATTTCATTCTGTTCGTATTTACTATAATTTTTTTATATATATATTTTTGCATGTAGATTAATTATTTTTTTAAAGTACTTTTAACAATTTTTTTTTTTGCATTCCTTACTAAATATCTATCAACTATTGTTGCTATTTTATTCTAAATACAAAGATAATAGATCAAATTAAAGTGTATTATTGACCGTTTTTTTAAATGTTACTCATATGGTCCAGTAATCCCAAAGGATTGTCCAGTTATACCCACCTGAAAACCACATATCACCAATTTGATTTACCTCACTAAAAATTAATAACTTTTTTTCTGTTCAGATTATCGCTATGCATCTTTGATGGTTTTTTTCAAACTCAATAAACATACGTTCTAGTGATATCTTGCTTTCTTAAGTAGAAAAGATGTTTTACATTTTTTTTTAGTCAGATTTTGAATATATGGCTATGTGAAAAAAACTAATTTTGTGTAGCTTATACAACGTATCATGTTAGTAAGTAAAGTACCATTTTGGCCAAATTGATCGTTGGGCCCAGTGAAGCAGCGCTCGTCCACCGTGCCCCCCACCCCTCCCTTATAATATGAAACAAAAATTTCTATATTGAATCACAATACGTTTCTGTGTTTGTATTTGTGGTGTTATTGTTTTACAAATGTAATAAGGATGTGTCTCAACAATAATAAAAGAAAAAAAAACAACCTACATCCAGTGTTTAACTTAATTACATTTTCCACCCTTTGTAGGTTAGCTTGAAAATGCATATACTTAAACACATGTCAAATATTATTTATTCACACATGTGGAAAAAAAAAAGAACAAATGTAAAAAACCATTATAAATGAGCTTTATTTCAAATAGTCTATATAGGGATTCACAAATAACGATAAAAATTACGAAATTTAGAAATACTTTGGAAAAGTTGTTTTAAAAAAGTCTTGTTAATACTAAACAATCAAAGCATTACATTAAACACAATACATTAATATTATGCTCATCTAAAGACAAGGAAACACATTATTGTATTCTCAATGCAAAGAATATATTTTGTACCTATAATTTTTCATTCTCCCGAGTAGCATTATAGGGATCGATGAGGTCTAAATTAATCGTAGTGAACTTTATCTTAAAAAACTTTTATCAAAAAGACAAGACTTCAAAAAACGGACAATCTTAATAGAATTGGATATTTTTTTTACAAAGAAATCTGTATAGCGGCCTATATCCAAATTTCTTTGTAACATGAAAACCGATTTTTTTAAAAATGGGCTGGTCGGGGGTGTTTTTGTCATACTTTACGGATTTGAAAAGTTTCATAAATCCAATAGACATAGGCACAGGCCTACGACCTTTCTCTATGACAAAAATGTGCACCGTAAGTGTATAAAAGTAATCTTTGTTAAAACCAACAACAATATTATTTAGTCTAAGTATAGCAAGGTAGATGTAAAATTATAACCGTTATTTAATTATTAGTTAGGCTTACGCGAAATTTTGTAAAATTAAAAAGCCTACAAAAAAAGCCATAAACTGTAATTCATAGACATATTTAGGAGAGAGGGGTTGGAGAAGAATGCCTCTTTTATAATAAAAAAATCGAGAATTTGTTTGTTTGTTTTTAATTTTTTTTTTAAGAAATTGAAATATTTCAAACAGTTCTCAATTTTTAAAGCTAATCTAGAGTTAGCATTATCGCGTTTGTTTTGACACTCACATAATAATAGTTAAACAATAAAATTTATTTTAGTTCAATTATTACCTAATTGGAGGCTTTTTTAAAATAACATTACACATTTTTATAAATTGTATTATAATGTTTTTGATCGTGCAACTTACTCTATTCATTGTTGACACTATCTACCTACTGTGTCAGATGTGTGTTTAATTTTAATTTAATAATCAGGAACAATTATTATTGCATTATTGCCTTGTGCCTATAGGCTACATTCTGCCTCATACAAATTTTGGGCAGAAAATGAAAATTTTAAATTTTATCAAAATAATTTGTGCATTTTTAATCATTGATAATTAGATAAAGACTAGTTTTTCATTAGCTAAGGATAAAATTGTGCAACAGTTTAGAATTAGCTTGCTATTGCCACCTACCACCAGCCCACTACCACCCCATTTCTTTGCCTTGCAATCATGGATACATAAATAAGGCTATAATAAAAATAATAATTCGGTAAATAATAATCTTACAATGTTTTAATGTTCTATAAAGACAAAAGCAGAAACAGCTTTTAAATGTTATCTTTTAGATTGCCAATAACTTAAAAAACAACAACAACAATTAAACACCAAACCCACATGAAACGGAAATATTGTTGTTGTATTTTGAACACGTGATACAACAACAAATGAAAAAAAAAAGATACTTGTAACCGTGATCATAGATCGTAGGCCCTACATAGTTATGAATATTTTTGTCGTTAACTCCATTGGGCGGTGCATAATGGCATCTTTCAGAATGCCTTGTGCAAAGACATAGTTGAAAGCACATAGACAAAGGTTGTATAGTCGCAATATAAAGCTAACAAATTGCAAACTTCTTAAAAATAATAAGGAACGATAATTGGTATTCTACAAATGTTACCAATACAACGTGAAACTCATTGCCAAAACAATAATAATATGAAGTTCAATTTGTAAAAATAAAATAAACAATTTTACATATAGTTAGATTTCAAACAAAAATGTGTACGCCTTCGCTCATCCAATTTTTAGTGGTCTGTAGAGAACTTTCCAACCATTACCATGACAACCAGAATCATGACGGAAGTGACGAGGCAACTGGAGGCAGGTTTCATTCCGTTGGAGTTTAAAGACTTCGTCTCTGGCGAATACAATTTGATCAAGTTTAGCAGCATCAATATAACAAAAGTATTTTATAACTTAAATTATAGTCTTTTTCGAAGACAAATAAAATAGTTCTTTTGTTGCTTTGTAACGATAGTGGCGATAGTGAACACATAAATGTAGGCCTAATTACAGGTATGGTGACCCATTAAAGAAAATAAGCATACGTAGTTCTCAGATTATGAAGGAAAGGTGGGCATCACAGAACTATAGCACAGCACACACGAATTTGGTGACAATCAAGGTCTATGGCTTATACGGTGCAATGTTACAAATTATGGCAGTTGAACCAGAATTCACAAAAGGCCATCACATTTAAATAAATGACGGAATTCAAATTGTCAAAAAGGTTATACCAATGACATATTATGTCATTGACTGGATTAGTCTACTTAAACTCGTATTGCAAATAAAGATTATCTTTATATTAAAATTACATATATTATGCCTATAAGGGGGCAGGCATTAAAATATTTTCAGTGCTTAGGGCCTCTAAGAGTTAAATCCTGCCCAAATCCTATGTCTGAGTGAATGCTAGAGATGTTGATGTTTTTAATATAAACAACGCATTATAACAATGATAGACATACCACATTCGGTTAGATTCAATCGTTTCATTTCCTCAGTTTTCTTATCTATCAACTGAAAAATAAAGGAAACAAAAGACATAAGTGCAAACAATAAGTTTTTTCTTCTTCAATGAAATAATTAAAAAAGTAAATACATAAGCTACCGGTACTGTCCGGTACATACTTCATAACTCTGGATATGAAGTTGGAATTGCCTTCTTAAATAGTTGTTATATAGCTTATAAAAGTCATCTTAGACAGGAATATTGGATGCGCACGGAAAAAGAACACAATAAGCTCTAAAAATAAAGCAAGCTGTCCATCTTATTATAGTCTTTTGTACAATGCAATCGACACTTAGATCTATATTTTTCTAATACCCTACCTTTTGCTTGTCAGTGGAGCAAGTGTCACGCTGACATTTCAAGTAACCATCCAGTGTGCTGAGATATAAATGAAAAAAAATAATTTTATTGACATTGTTTGTGGACAAAAGATAAATATTGTTCTTTATATAAATTAATTAATTATAGAAAATGTGAAACAACAATATTAACCAAAGATTATAATAAGATGGACCGCTTGCTCTATTTTCGGAGCTTGGAATATGTTCTTTTTTTTACGCGTGCAACCAATAAAGTTGTTTTAAATTACTTCTACGTTTGCATTAAAGGTTTCCGCTGTTTACAACTTTCGATTTTAATATACATTTTTCATAGAGAAAATCATATCGATTAAATAAAAAGGATGTGTACAGTGCAAAAGGGAATCAAGAATTCCGAAAAGAAGTCATTCGAGTCATCAAATAGCAGATATATTAAAGCAAGCGGTCCATCTTGTTATAGTCTTTGAATAAACATACAACAAATTAGCAAGTACCTGCATTGTAGAGCTTTGTCAGTTATATTAACTGTTGTCTGGTTCTGTACATATTCTTTTAAACATTTCTTGCAGTCTGAAAAATAGACATCAGATAAAATTAAAACAATGCTTTAAGTAGTGTAGCAAATATTTACTACCACACAAGGTATGAAACGGAAAGGACTGATTGCGCTTACAATTAACTCAATTCTGTAGCCATGGGCAGTGCTGTTAGATATGTAAAAAAAAACGGTTCCCCCTAGAGCAGGAGTCATTCTATGGCACGCGTCCAGACTTGGCATGCGAGCGATTTTCAATGGCACTCGAAAGACCCCAAAAAGACAATGCAAGTCTTTCTACAATAAATGGATTGCTAAAACAGGATGCATTTTTAGGCAAGCTGAATGAATTAGAAATCCTATTTTGGAACACTATAATCAAATGGTTGCCGATCCCTGCCCTAGAGTCAAACGTGTGGGATAACCATCTGGGAGACGACCCCCGAGTGCCTGCAGGATGCAGGGCAATGCCTCGCGCTCCTTTTAGTAACGATGAGGTGGCAGGGGTTGCACATCGTCCGAAATTTGTAGGAATAAAGTAAATAATGTCACATTTAGTTTAATTTTTCCCTTGAGTTATCGCCCTAACATACCATTCGTTTGTTGAAAAGTCTTTTAATAACATTTTTTCCTCTAGCTATTGTAAACATTAAAATTTAATTCAATGTTCTGTTGTCGTTTTGTATAGGCTTTGTGTTTATCGTAATTATTATAACTGTACAGTAATTAAAGTGTGAATTAAAAAAAAAAACACTTGCACGTATTAGAGTCGGGACGAATTAAAACAACAACTTACCAGACGGAAATAGATCAGACACATCTGATAGGAAAATAATTTTAAAAAAAGAGGTTTATTGATGTTTTAAATTTGAGCAATATTATGTTAATACAGTATTATCTAAAGGTAAATAGTTTTGTGATACAGAGAAATATTTAAAGACAAGATTATAATGATATGTTACTAAAGAGAAATGTTAACGCGAAATTAGCCAGTATGTCGTTTGAAACGAGGCAGATTTGTACATACTACTGAAGTTTTTACACATACTACGCAGTACTATCTGGTGACAAGTGAAAGAATTAAGTCAACATTTATTCACATAAATAAGTGCGCAAACCATTAGGGCTGATCGATTTACAGTTCAATAAATATAAGGAGATTATGTGACCCACACAAAACAAGAGAAAAGCACACAAACAGACAGAACTAATGACGAACACGCATATATATAGATAGTTTTGGATAAATAAATTGACAAATACAGATATATAGTCAGATTGATAGCATTATATATTTAGATAAATAGTTCTAGATAGATAGATAAATAGACAGACGAACGTAGAACTTAACATATAGACAGACATACTGACAGATAGATAGATAGATAGATAGATAGATAGATAGATAGATAGATAGATAGATAGATAGATAGATAGATAGAATTATAAAATAATAAATAGATATTTGCATAAATATTTTAATATAAACAATAGATTTCCAATGATAAAACGTACCACAGTTTGATAAGTTAGATTTTCTGGTAGCATTCACATGCAGTATTGCAATTTTCATCTCAGTAGCACACTTAGCATTCACCGTACAGTTCAATGCCGTTCTTAGCTTTCTAGAAAAAAAAAGTCAGAGAGATGAACAATAGCTAGCGCTTATAATTAAACAACGTACTAAGTCCAATTTCTTTAATATTAGAATAGTATTAGGTATAATAAAAAAAAATAAAGCAAAACAGAATTATATTCCAAAAAGAGTTTCTCTTAGTGGGTGCGATGGTAGTGGTCAATCTCTGTAAACTGGACAGGTAAGTAGAAAAAAAAGGGGGGGGGGAGATGAGAATTAGACTCTAATTTGAAATTTCTTATCTTATACATTACAGAAGCTCCTTCTATAAAGAAGAGTATTGCGCCCTAAGCACATTCGTGGTTAACGTCTAGCCCGCCTTTGTAATAGTGTTTTAAATGATGTTAAGTTACTGGTTTTCTTGGTTTGTTCAGGCAACCCATTCCATGTCCGAATGCCACTCGGAAAGAAAGAGTACTTATATATGAAAGAAAGGGAGTGGTAGGAAGACAGCTCCTGATTATCTCAGAATTGTATGCGTTAAACAAATAAATGTCCTTCCCAAAATCGTCGACATTTATCTATCTGTTTCGGAAAGTTTAGACCCAACCTGGACTCGCTGTGTTGACATTGCATAGACGACAAAGCATATGTTCTTAGACTGCCCTGCCTTGCAGGAGTATAGAGTGGATGGAAACGGTCAACGGTTTTGCAAAAGGAACCTATTTGGTGACTTGGCTACACGTCTGCGTAGCGCAAAGGTGTTTGTCCTCCGAGTCCTAAGAGAGTAATGTCGGTTCGTATTCTCGCTCTGGAGAAGTTAGGTTCAGATCTGGTCTCAGATAGCGCATCTTTGGTTACATATGATGATGTTGGCATATTTTCGCTATGATACTTACGGACAAGTAACTGTTGGGAGCTCCAAGGGAGATAAACACTGCTGCATAACTTGATCACATTCTGCAGACGATGTTTATTTGAACAACACATACATTAGGCTTGGTTACTTACATTTGCTTAATTATACTTAATTTACTTCAATTTGTATTCTTGTATAGATCACCTGTTAGAATATTTTCACGATTCTGTCTAATTTGTCCGATTTTGACCAAGTTTTAAAAATAATAAGTTCCACCAAAGACTATAATAAGATGGACCTCTCGCTCTATTGTAGAGCTTAAGTCTTGTTATTTTTTTTCCGTGAGCAGCCAATAGAGCGTTCTCAGTGGGCGTGGCTTAAATTTTTACTCTATTTTTAGTGACGTATTTGTGTAAATATAAGAACCCACTTGAGGTACAAATGTAACGTGGTGAAAGTGAAGTACTTCTTTATCATGCAAAATTCACATCTGAATATTGGCTATCCTACTAAAAAATAATGAGGTAAATAGTAGTACTGTAGATTAATTGATTAATGTGATTAGGCTAGGGCCGGCTAGACCTATTTACACTTTCAATTTCACTTTATAGGCCTACACTTTTAATGTTTCGTAGGCTAGGCTACGATGTCTAGTGATATTGTTGGTGAATAGGCTATCTAGTCAAGTCACTATTAGGCTCCCATCGTCTATGATCTATGTCTATGATAATAATAAAATAGCCAATTTTATTTAACAAACATAATACAGCTTAAATCTTAATAAGACTTAAAACACAACACATCATTTAAAAAAAGCTCGAGCCTATATGAAACTTTATTAATACAGCGGCCATTATTACTTGTACACCATTACAGAAAGTAAACACAAATCACGTGCTTTTTGTCACGTGATTGCAAACGCCCTATAGCGCTATCCTAAATTACTCCTAAACGTACCTAAAGTTTTCCGCTGCATAATTTTTCATTGAGAAAATCATAGTGAATTACCTAACCGGAAGTCTAGAGCACCGGGTACGATCGGGAATTCCGAAACAAGAGTATTTCAAGTTATCAAAGAGCATACATTTCAAGCAAGCGGCCCATCTTAATATAGTCTTTGGATCTACAGATTATCTACATAATATTATTTTATGCGTATTTAGATTATTTTGATACGTTTGACATAAATGGGTTATATACACATTTAATGTTTGAATTATGAAGTTTTTGTGAATAATATATTTTTATGAATTTTTTTTTTAAAACATATATTATTAAATTTAAATGTTTAAAAAAATTTGTGACTACAAAACTTAATTTGTTTTAAGGCATAATAAATAAAAATATAAGATAAAACAGTATTTAAATGTTTGTAATTTAATGTATTTAATAGCGACATTGTGATGAGTAGATAAAAAACACAAGGCTGCAATTCTACTTTCAGTCTGTACAACCGACAACTCTTGGTCTATCTATTTGTCTCCCATTTCATTGTTAATATTTTGTGTTATCATTACTGTGCGTTTGTGATTGGTCTTGTGTGATGTTTATTTGTGTGACTGTATATAAAGAGTATATTCACTTAAATTAAATAAAAAAATTAACGACACCTTACAAATTACTGTAATAATCAGCAAAGGTTAAAAAGAATTGATATTCTTTACATTTAAATGCCCCAAACTTTGAAAAAATGTGTATTTCTATATAAACCTTTTTAATAAAAAATGTCTTTAGAAATAGTACATAATACATTTAGACATGACCACATTTTACAGACAAACTTTTCTATGGATGAGAAAGTTTTTAAAAAGAACTACTTACGGTCTGAAGTCAGCGAAGTGGAAAACTGTGGAAAAACTAGAAAAGAAGACACGTTAGAGTCAGAATTTGTAACGATATATTTTGATATCAATAGTATTGTATTATTATTAAAATAGTCACTCAGTAGTTTTTCGGTTTGACCTATATGTCGTTTTCTTTTAATAATGTAATGTGTGAATTGTCCTAATATCAAACTTACCGCACGTTGTATCGTTTATTTCTTTCACATCTTGAAACACGGTTTGGTTGAGCTAAAATACAGAGACAGGTTCAGTGAATTAGATCTCAAATATTTAATTTTGGGGATAGAAAGTTACACTTTGATGCTATTTACAAATCAGGGAATTAAATGAACAAATGATGCACAATCTTCCATTTGATCAAAAATCAGCCTCGACAATGAGGTCTATGCACAATTCCTTAGAGACAGAAAATATATCACGTGATGTTGTCTAAACTTTAAAAAAAATGGCTGATTTTACATTGATCTTATCGGCACCTATGATTATTAAAACTTTTAATTTTTCACATATCTTTGAATATTGTGATATTATAAATAATGCTCACGGAAGCAACAATGATTATAGACATACAATTATTAAAGAACAACACCTATTTGTAGATCTTTCAAAGGAAATCTATGAAAAGATATTTTGTATTTTTATATTCTTTACATAATAATTTAGCAGTAGAATTTGCGCACCCAACAAGCAGCGCATTAAAACATTGTTAATGTTTCTAAGTCAACATCACGTGACCGGGATATCATTCTGCATAGACCTCATTTCTCACCGGAAATGGCCGAACACGTTATAAATATTTAATTGAATTACGTCATCATTTCTTGTGTTCTTATAAATAAATATAAAAGAATGAGTTTAAGAGAAGATATTTAATACTTTGCAATTACAACACACACAAAAAGAATTTATCATACATAATTATTGAACGAAATAACATAGAAAAAAGTCAAATAAATTAATAAGAAATAAATAACTTTCATGTTAAATAATTGACGATTCAGGATACATTTTAATATTTTCTTTCAGAGTCAGTACAACTTAATCAAAATTTTTATTTAAAAAAATACTGATTTTCTATAAGAAAAATGCTATTTAGTTAATTGTTAATATCGACAAAATAATAGAATAAACTAATAAAGCGATAAAATAGGGCGTATAGCTGCTGAGAGTTAACACCCTTGCCCCTTTTACAATTCAGGATATATGATTAACTTGTAAAAGGGGCAAGGATGTTAACTCTCAGCAGCAATATTTCACATTGACACTTTGAGATTACTTCTAAAAATGTTTGCTTCCTTTAGTTTTGCACTCCTAACTGTTTTGGATTGAGTAGCCAGTTCAATGCCACAGCTGCGTTTTTAATTTGCCTTAAATTAATTTATCTGAGCAGAAATTTAAGGAATATGTAGCCTGTTCAAGGCATAGCCGCCATTAATTATGTGCCCATAAAATATAGATAGATAGATAGATAGATAGATAGATAGATAGATAGATAAGATAGGTGAATAGATGAAGAGATATAGATAGATTTATAGACAGATAAATAAATGTACAGTATATTGTCAACCTAAATATCCCTTGCATTGTTTTTCTCATGAATTGTCTTTTAAAAATTTAAAAATGAAATGACCATATTACCATCGTAATATTGTTGGTACTGGAACATTCTTTTATTGATTGCAGACATCCAATATACTCAGCGAAATATCTGGGGACGTAAACAGTTGTAACGTTTAGACTAATATATTTAAATACAAATATCTGCGAACAAACTCTAAAATTATTTCAAAAGTAAAAATGCGAAATCTATTTTGGCTAATATTGAGTTGAAAGTAATAGCGAATTTAATGGTAAACTTTAAAAATGGCTACACTTGATCTTATGTAAATGCAGAAAGTAATAGCAAATTTAATGGTACGCTATAAAAATCGCTACAATTGATCTTATGAAAATGCAGAAAGTAATAGCAAATTTAATGGTACGCTATAAAAATCGCTACATTTGATATTATGTAAATGCAGAAAGTAATGGCAAATTTAATGGTAAACTTTAAAAATCGCTACACTTGATCTTATGTAAATGTAGAAAGTAATAGCAAATTTAATGGTAAACTTTAAAAACCGCTACAATTGATCTTATGTAAATGTAGAAAGTAATAGCAAATTTAATTGTAAACTTTTAAAACCGCTACAATTGATCTTATGTAAATGCAGAAAGTAATATCAAATTTAATGGTACGCTATAAAAATCGCTACAATTAATCTTATGTAAATGTAGAAAGTAATAGAAAATTTAATGGTAAACTTTGGTAAAATCGCTACAATTGATCTTATGTACATGAATTGAGATTAATAGTAACCGTGTTTATCTTTTCCCTCTTCATCCCCACTAATCCCTTGTGAGTTCACGGCAAACTCCCCATATTTTCAGTGAAGAGAGGTGGAACTTATCCCGTGTAAATGTGTCTTCTCATAAAGAGAGGATTATGTGACCTGAACAAATAGCAAAACCCTTCCATTACTCACAAGATATCAGGTGATTGTAAACCTTGATAAGACCTAAAAAACTTACCTTTAGTCAAAATTTGTTAATTAAGTAAGTAAAGCAAGTTAGTTTTGTTTTGTTTTTTTACAATGGATATATTGATATATTTGTTCCAATTAGAATACGTATTGTTTGGTGTGTCTAGCACTTACTGGCATAGCAACAGGCTCTGATTTCCTTGAGAAGAGAATATGTTTGAGGCACAATCATTTGAACACTTTCTAGAGGCCGCCTTGCAATCTGCAGAGAATTATTACAATCAATTTCATTTATTGGAGTTAAAACCCTCCAAAGGCCCTAATTATTTTCTGGCTCTGGGTGAAGGCCCTATACAATAAGGGAACTAACTAAGTTAATTTTAAAAACTAGAAATCACAATTAATTGCCTTATGTTTCACAGATGGAACAATGGGCTTTTAAGGGTAAAACAATTCAAATCACGTATTTAATTAAAAATTGTACTTTTTAACAAGGGGGGGGGGGGTCATTATACATGTTGGGTCACCGTTGACCCCATGGGCCTCTGAGTTAAATACAACACGCTTATCTGGTTTGTAAATTTCGTAGGCTGCCATAACCACAGAAATACAATATAAATAAAACATGAAAAATGCAAAACTCAACTTGCCTATCACAAAACATAACTTGTAATGTAAAAAAATCAACAACCTAAAAGCTCAAGACACATCATAAAAACCCAATATGACTTGGAAATTATAAAGCCTAAGATAAAAAGTACAAACCATAATGTAAAAAGTTCACAAACATAACAAGGAAAACAACTAAACATATACAACTTTAGATGGATAGATGGAATACAAACAAAACAAACAAGTATAATTGAAAAATAACAACAACAACAAATAAGATTTCACACACACACGCACAAACAAAACATATTTAAGTCATCCATAACAGCTGTCTTCTAAACAAAGAAATATTTGTACTATAATGGGAACTATAAAAACTATAAGTTTTATACCGGTATCGCAAAAACCTTAAAGTGACTAAACTTTTCTATATATTTTTACTTTAGTGCAAAACAATTTCTTTAATTAAAATTATGTAATATATACTCACTATCAGACTCTGGCACAGGAGAAGCAAAGGGGAAAAAAAGGTATACAATTATTGAGCATTTATAGTAGAAATTCAATGAAAAAAATAGTACACTTAATTTAATGTAAAATGTAATGTAGATAAATACGTTGAAATGTGACCAGAAGTGTAGGGTGGTGTATTTACAATGGTTTACTTGCTGGGGATTATGTTAAAACACACGACAATCTTCAGTGAATAAAGGGCAATCTTCGGCGAAAATTTAAAGAAGGTAATATTTAGTGAATATGCAGACATATCTTCAGTTAACATAAAGAGAAATGAGAAATATACAATTTTACAAATTTTATGTGAAAAGTTGCAATGGACCGCATAACTGATGTCATTAAGTTTAATTAAACAGTCCGGTTAACTAACCATGACTAGCCTGCCTCACAATTGTAGAAATAGCAAAATTGAATTTTATACTTATAATTACACATTTAAATTTAAATTGTAGATATTCATTCCTATTACCGACAGCTTCACTTATATACGATAAATATCTAAGAAAGCAGAACTTACCGTTTTCATAGATTTGAGATTCAATATCTGCAAAGTGAAAATATAGTTTAAAAGATGGTTCAAATATTTCCTCTTATACAAACTTTATTAATGCCAACTTGTTTTTCATTCGAGACTTGTCAAAGACTAAAATCCATACAATGATCTATACATTTAATATCATTTTCTTATTACGGGGCAAGTGAAGACGCTTTTAACAAGTGAGGATTGTGTGGCCAGCACAATGGACAACTGCTATTTAATATTAATCTCCCCCCAACCCCCATTCATATCCAGCATCCATTCTTCTTGTTCTCCAAGTGGAGACTAGGTCATCGACAATTTCTTTCTATGTATTCCTATCTCTTGCTATCTTCTCTAAATCTTTTGATCTCTTCCCGGACAGCTGCACATCCTTTTCTACATCTCACAACTAGGTGTTTTCGGGTCTACCTCTTTGTCTTGCACCCTGTGGA
The DNA here is from genome assembly GCA_949126835.1 of Anisus vortex. NCBI lineage: Eukaryota > Metazoa > Mollusca > Gastropoda > Planorbidae > Anisus > Anisus vortex. The sequence continues at coordinate 42,326,504 of OX421496.1, forward strand.
CTTTATGCAAGAGCTTATCTAGTCAAATTTATCAATGTGGGGCCTGTCCATCTTTATATTCTTATTTGGATTTCTTGCTCTATTGGAACGTATGCTGTTATTTCCCATACTGTTACTTTTGTAATTTTCGATGACAAAAAATTACAACTTGGTTTTATTAATACGTAATTTTTCGACATCGGATCTATTAAAAACGGTGTGCTGAAATTATGTATGGAATTCGCTTTTCTCGCCTGACTAATGGTCACTATTTGTGTTCCTAATTATCTTTCTATGGTCCGACGTCATACTGTTTAAACGCAGCGGTCCTGGTTACACTATATATTTATGCTTTTTTACAATGTCTTTTTCATCAAATCTAAAGTTTCAAACACCCAACGCTAATGTTTCAGGCAAAAGGTAAAAAGTCTGCTGTGTAATAAACTGCAACAATGACCCCAAAATGTCACATCCTAAGGCGATATTCAAAATCAAAAGTATATTGTCTTTCATAAGTAAACAAACACTTCCTTATTGACTACTGCAATTTCTTATAATAATTTCATTAGTAATTACACTATTATTAACACAAATTCAGTAAGACGTATATAGTATAATAGTGATTACATTTTTTATAAAGTAAATTTGTACAAACACTGCATACAACAAGAACAAACTAAAATGAATTAGTAAAATAAAAACATGGATCCCATCGGACCTAATTGGGCCAGCAAAGCAGCGTTCACCAGTTTCTATGGTCACGGCATACTGGGTGACTGTGTGGCCATCACAATGCACAGCCACTTTTACTTTGCCTTTAGATAGTCTAACTATACTTCACCAGGATTCGAACCCAGGAACTTCGGTACGCCAGATGAACGCGCTGCTGCTCGACCAGCGTGCCCAACAAAATGAATGAGTAAAACTAAGTATTTAACTTGGTGGGGATATGGATCATAGACATGAAGTAAAAGTAAAGGTAAGGAAATAGCCCCAAATGATGTCAGGTAGCAATTAACCCCCCCCCCCCCCTTCGAACCCAGGCCCATCGCTAATCTAGCCGAACTTGCTGCCTGCTTGGTCGCCGTGATCCCAATAAAGGAACCAAACTTACCACAGGTGAAATTGTTCTTGTTGAGAAGATCCTGAAAGCTCAAGAAGCGAAGTCGTAGTTGAACATCACTAAGGCAGCTGGAAGACTTTAATTCTTTTAAGACTTCAACGGCTGCACTTTTTTTTTTTAGAGATAAATGGAACATTTTATACTTGTAATTAGAAATACATGTGCATATCCATCCATCTGTACAAATCCTCCTCCCTTCCCTCCCCCCCCCCCCCCAAAAAAAAATAATATAAAAAAACAACAACACTCATTTAAAGAACCAAACCATTCACCTACACACTTATCCAACACACCAATTCATCAAGCTCTCTCTCTCTCTCTCCATCAATCTGTATTTATATTAAGCTACTTATCAGTTATTTTAACAATCTGTCGTTTTAAAATTCTGTCTACACAGCTTACTTAACACTTCCTCTTTAAAGCTGTCTGTTTCTATTTCAATGAAATATCTCATTTTTTTTAGTTTAAACTGTAGATAAATGAGTTCACTTTATTACTTTAATCAGTTATAATATCTTTTTTTTTTTCAAGTTCCCGACACTTTTCTCAAAATTTTCTAAACTCAGATTTCATTCTAATGATGTAGATTTTGTATAAAGAACAAGAAAACAAAATATCCCCAACGACTTACTTGCAGACAATAGTTTGGTTTGATTGAAGCCCTTCTGTTCTGTTCTCGAACTTGGCCCGATAACCATTTACCACTGCGCTACAGTCTGCAAACAATAGACGTTACTTAATAAATACATGAGCGAAAACAAATTATTCAATTCAGTGTTAACAAAAATGCACAAAACACTGTCAAGGGGTGAGGATGGCGGATGGTAATCTTTTATTTTAGTCATCCCACGTTCGAGTACTTTTAGCAATGAGGTCTTTAAATTTTTGACACTCCACCATGAAATGAGTCGCTATGTGCATCGAGCTAATTCGAGCTACTGCCGAACATCTGTCGTTGGGGTGTAAATTATGGATTTTCAGATTTTGATAAATTCTATTTATTTATTTATTTCTGCACATTTCTGTGGTGAGTTTTTATTCTAAAAACAATTATGAAGTATTTTTTAAAGGTTTTACAAGTAACACCCTGTATTATTTCATGTAAAAATACATTTTTAATTTGAAATTTCTCAAAATCATGTTTCAGAAAGGGGCAACAGTAAAACACGCATAGCTATGAGACTATTTCTCCGATTATGAAACGGTTTTCACCATTGAATTCGGCATGGGGCACAATGCGACTCATTTCGTGGTGGAGGGTCACATATGAAGAAATAGATAGTCGTTAAAAAATGTATCAATCCATCAAAAAAGTATCCTATGTTTTCAATCCAATCTTCCATTTTTAACTTTACATTTTTTTTTTAGTATTAGTTCAATCATACGATTGCAAACACAAATAACAGATTTGATATACAACCTTTTTTACTCGTAATTCTATTTTATCGATTTTTTAAAAATAATTAGTTGTTGTTTTTTTGTGTGTTTTTCTTTTCGGCGAATACATGAACGATCTGCTACAATTTTTGGGTTTTGTTATTAAAGACTATTCAAGACTGACGACAAAAAGAATCGATTCTGCTTGTCTGTCAAGGACGACACGCTTTTTCTAGTTTACGATGTGTCAAAGTGACATTTAGACGCCCTCAATGACCTGTGTAGAATGATTTTTCATTTATTTCTGTCATCTATTGATCCGAAAACAGTACGTGCTGGATTTCGGTATCTCTTTTCAATAGATTCGAAGGTTTGTGTGCTACGTTGTTTTGACTCAGCGACACAATCTGACATTTAAATCTATGCCAGCAATTATCTCTTATGGGTTAAAGAATGTAAACTATTCTTTTGCCACTGTGAATATGTTACGCAACCATGTACAAAAGTCCGCTATAAGCCCTACATAGACGAAACAACTAACGCATTAGAAGTGAGTATAACTCGGTCCGGTCTCCAGCCACCCCACGGCACGCCGAAGGCGTGGCGTACCATATAAAAGGGAAGGTTTCCGCAGGCCAGCGACCGTTCACTGCGGTTCCCCTAAGGATCATTATCGTGGTGGCTCGCCCGTATATCTGCATTGTCACCCGGTAGCACAAATCCTATTCTATAGGCACATGCATCCAGGCACCGGGTGGTTCGTGAGACGGGTTGCAGCGTCCATTGCTTCCTCCCCACCGAGACCCCGTGGCCTCTCGGCAGTGCAATGAATCTCGGACACGCTGCGGGGACTGTCCCCCATGCGTTAGCCCGCCGGTGTTTTCTTAAAGGAAAAGTACTGGCGGTTTACACACTACGCCGCTTTGAGGCCCATGGGTGCAGTATTGACCTTTGGCACCTGGGACGGCCGCACCATCCGCACCCCTCTAAATATCTTATTGGGTATCGATTCGGCATCCTTCCGTCTCGTGAGACGATGGTGCATCACCGTAAGATGAGGTTGCATTTTCTATAGGGCATAATCTATATCAAATACGGATAGGTTATATATTAATGTTACAGCCATAGTAGCGGTTCTTTGTGAAACGTTTTAAATCTAAGGATAATTTTATGATGTTAAAATTTTAATTCATTGTTCCTAACCAAAGAACAAAACAAGTTTAAAATAAATAATTTTAACGGAAAATCAATATTTAATCCACATTTCCTCTTATCTTTTACTTCCGGGTTGAAAATCAATTTAATGGACTAAAAAGTTGTTCTTGTTTTGTGTTGTTATTTTTTATTTACAGATAACACACAATTGAATTTCTGTCTCTCTCTCTTGCATTCTACATGTTACTCTCTCGTTCTCTCTCTCTCTCTCTCTTTTGTTTTCTCCCTGTATCTACCTGTCTCTCTGTAGCTCTTTCCTTCTTTCTCTCTATCTCTCTCTTTTGTTTTCTCCTTGTATCTACCTGTCTCTCAGTAGCTCTTTCCTTCTTTCTCTCTATCTCTCTCTTTTGTTTTTCTCCTTGTATCTACCTGTCTCTCCGTAGCTCTTTCTCTCTCTCTCTTTTGTTTTCTCCTTGTATCTACCTGTCTCTCTGTAGCTCTTTCCTTCTTTCTCTCTACCTCTCTCTTTTGTTTTCTCCTTGTATCTACCTGTCTCTCTGTAGCTCTTTCTCTCTCTCTCTTTTGTTTTCTCCTTGTATCTACCTGTCTCTCTGAAGCTCTTTCCTTCTTTCTCTCTATCTCTCTCTTTTGTTTTCTCCTTGTATCTACCTGTCTCTCTGTAGCTCTTTCTCTCTCTCTCTTTTGTTTTCTCCTTGTATCTACCTGTCTCTCTGTAGCTCTTTCTCTCTCTCTCTTTTGTTTTCTCCTTGTATCTACCTGTCTCTCTGAAGCTCTTTCCTTCTTTCTGTCTCTCTCTTTTGTTTCTCCCTGTATCTACCTGTCTCTCCTTAGCTCTTTCCTTCTCTCACTCTTTTGTTTTTCTCCATGTATCTACCTGTCTCTCTGTAGCTCTTTCCTTCTTTCTTTCTCTCTTTTGTTTTCTCCTTGTATCTACCTGTCTCTCTGAAGCTCTTTCCTTCTTTCTGACTCTCTTGTTTGTTTCTCCCTGTATCTACCTGTCTCTCCTTAGCTCTTTCCTTCTCTCTCTCTCTTGTTTTTCTCCATGTATCTACCTGTCTCTCTGTAGCTCTTTCCTTCTTTCTTTCTCTCTTTTGTTTTCTCCTTGTATCTACCTGTCTCTCCTTAGCTCTTTCCTTCTTTCTTTCTCTCTTTTGTTTTCTCCTTGTATCTACCTGTCTCTCCTTAGCTCTTTCCTTCTCTCTCTCTCTTGTTTTTCTCCTTGTATCTACCTGTCTCTCTGAAGCTCTTTCCTTCTTTCTCTCTCTCTCTTTTGTTTTCTCCTGGTATCTACCTGTCTCTCTGTAGCTCTTTCCTTATTTCTTTCTCTCTTTTGTTTTCTCCTTGTATCTACCTGTCTCTCTGTAGCTCTTTCTCTCTCTCTCTCTCTCTTTTGTTTTCTTTTTGGACCTGTCTCTCTGTAGCGTTTTCTGTCTCTCTCTTTTGTTTCTCCCTGTATCTACCTGTCTCTCCTTAGCTCTTTCCTTCTCTCTCTCTTTTGTTTTCTCCTTGTATCTACCTGTCTCTCTGTAGCTCTTTCTTACTCTCTTTTGTTTTCTCCTTGTATCTACCTGTCTCTCTGTAGCTCTTTCCTTCTCTCTCTCTGTCTCTCTTTTGTTTTCCTTTTTATCTACCTGTCTCTCTGTAGCTTATTTCTTCTTGAGAGAGAGCATTGTTTTCTCCTTGTATGTGCCTGTCTCTCTGTATCTCTTTCCTTCTCTCTCTCTCTGTCTCTCTTTTGTTTTCTCCTTGTATCTACCTGTCTCTCTGTAGCTCTTTTCTTCTCTCTCTGTCTCTCTTTTGTTTTCTCCTTGTATCTACCTGTCTCTCTGTAGCTCTTTCTCTCTCTCTCTGTCTCTCTTTTGTTTTCTCTTTGTATCTACCTGTCTCTCTGTAGCTTATTTCTTCTTGAGAGAGAGCATTGTTTTCTCCTTGTATGTGCCTGTCTCTCTGTATCTCTTTCCTTCTCTCTCTCTCTGTCTCTCTTTTGTTTTCTCCTTGTATCTACCAGTCTCTCTGTAGCTCTTTCTCTCTCTCTCTCTGTCTCTCTTTTGTTTTCTCTTTGTATCTACCTGTCTCTCTGTAGCTCTTTCCTTCTGTCTCTCTCTCTTTTGTTTTTCTCTTTGTATCTACCTGTCTCTCTGTAGCTTATTTCTTCTTGAGAGAGAGCATTGTTTTCTCCTTGTATGTGCCTGTCTCTCTTGTATCTCTTTCCTTCTCTCTCTCTCTCTGTCTCTCTTTTGTTTTCTCCTTGTATCTACCAGTCTCTCTGTAGCTCTTTCTCTCTCTCTCTCTGTCTCTCTTTTGTTTTCTCTTTGTATCTACCTGTCTCTCTGTAGCTCTTTCCTTCTGTCTCTCTCTCTTTTGTTTTTCTCTTTGTATCTACCTGTCTCTCTGTAGCTTATTTCTTCTTGAGAGAGAGCATTGTTTTCTCCTTGTATGTGCCTGTCTCTCTGTATCTCTTTCCTTCTCTCTCTCTGTCTCTCTTTTGTTTTCTCCTTGTATCTACCTGTCTCTCTGTAGCTCTTTCTCTCTCACTCGCTCATTCGCTTTGTTTCACGCTCTTTCTTTCTTTCTTTCTTTTTCTATCTCGCGCACTTTCGATCTCTCTCTTTCTTTCTTTTGATCTAGCGCTCCATTTACATGTCTCTCTCGCGCGCTCTCCCTAGCTTGCTCTTTCGCTCAATTTATCTATCTTCCACTTACCCTCTCTTTTTCTTACTCTTTCTCTCTCTATCGATTTTTTCGATCCCTTTCTCGTTATTTATCTCATTATCTTTATCGCTACTACTTTCTGTCTCTCTTGTCTCTTTCTCTCTTTCACTCTCGCTCTCACTTTCTCTAACGTTAAACGTTTTAAAACAATCGTAATGGTAACACATTTTTTTGTTTTAAAAATAAAATGTATTGTTATTGTCATGGATATATTAAAAATGTATTATGTCCCTTGTTTACGTAACGTTTGGTTGTTTCTGGGTGTTTCTAGCACGAGAACCAAAATAAAATATTGTTTTGTTGAATTGCGTCCCTTGATATAAAATTTAAATTCTAGTAGCCTACATTTAATTTAGTGATTTATCAATTACATTAGGTTTTGTTTAGTGATAATCTTATTTTTATTGTTATATATTTTGATGATCTACAGTTTAAGCATTGTAAATTGTACTTTCACTGTGTTATTAAACTTTGCTCTTGTATTTTAATTCAAGTTGCTCATTGAATTCGTCAATCCAAGAATATTGAGAATATAATGATATTAAATATCCTCACGCATGGCATAAGGCATTAAACTCTAATAACAACATTAAACTTCATAACAACTTGTTGCAATGCTCGAATAAACATAAAGACAAAAACACTTTTCTTATCCCTTATGCGAGAACAAATGCATATAAGTACTCTTTCTTCTCGAGAGGCATACGGAATCGGTTGCCTGAACAAACCAGGAAAACCAGTAACTAACATCATTTAAAACATTAATAAAGTTGCAAGACTTTAGACTCGGACCCCGGATGAGCGTAGGACGCAATAATCTTCTTTATTAAAGGAGCGTCTGTAATATATAAGATATATACCGGTAGATATAAGACAACAAGAGGCTCCTCAATGCATTTAGATTTTCTCAATGGTGGCTTTTTCAAAATAATAAAGTGACCTACATGACATGGGTTTAAATAGGCTTTAATCCTACTCACATTGATGGCTAGTGATTTAACTAGTGTGTGTACTCACCAGATGCCTCTGTCACAGGTGCTAATAAAGATGATATAGCTGGAAATATAAAAAAAGAAAGAAAAGGGCCATATAATTACAAAGTGTTGAACAGTTATCATAGATAAACACTTCCTCCTACACACAAAGGAATTTGACTAAAAGTGCAAACTGAAAATGCGCCGTTCCATACATGCATACATACATTACTTTGCATCATCTCTATATCTGCCTGTCTCTAATACGTGGAGACCTCTAATACGTGGAGACATATATATTGACAAAACTATTAGAATATATAAGACTTTAGTCTTCAATGTTAAATCATCAGTAGCGGTTCTTTGAAAAACGTTATATAACTCAGAAAAATTGTGTATAATGAATGCGTACACTGTTACAAAATTACAGCTTGCAGGCCCCACATTTTTGGGCTCATTCTATCTGGAGGTTTTATATACACTTGTTTTAATTTTTTGTCCAACTTTTAGTTAGTCTTATTAATTCATCTTATTAGCTTAAGCTACCAAAGTTATGGCAAACATGGAGTTTGAATCCGAAATACAAGTGGGCGGTCAGAGACTCGAGAAAGTCTCCTCCTTCAAATATCTGGAATCCATAATATCTGATGTAGGATCCAAGCCGGAAATTCTTGCAAGAATAGCCCAAAAAACTGCTGCACTTTGCAAGCTAAAAAACATCTGGCGAAGCAAGACAATCTCACTTTACTCAAAGATTCGACTGATGCGCTCCCTGGCGATGGCAGTTTTTATGTACGGCTGTGAAACATGGACACTTACAGCAGATCTGCAGAAAAGAATCAGAGCCATGGAAATGAGATGCCTACGTAAAATTTTAAACATCTCCTACAAAGATCGAGTTACAAATGAGGCTGTCCGCGAGCGAATCACCTACGTCATCGGCCCTTATGAGGATCTACTCAGTGCCATTAAATCCAAAAAACTCCGATGGTATGGGCATGTGGCAAGATCCGAAGGCCTGGCGAAAACCATCCTGCAGGGCACAGTGCGAGGTAGAAGAAAGAGAGGCAGGCAGAAGAGACGATGGGATGATGACATCAAGGAGTGGACCGGCTTGTCTCTTGCAGACTCCCACAGGGCGGCGCAGGACCGAGACAAATGGCGCAAAATTATCCAACTGTCAAAAAATGGTGCCCAAACGACCCTCGCTCGGGTTATGGGATAGAAGAAGAAGAAGCTTAAGCTTATAATTTTGGGCTACTTTTGATATGGACAAGCGGCGATGCATCGATTGAATGAAATAATCAAGTGATTATGACCGTATAAATATATGATATACTGGCAAGAAGCTGACAACTAGTTAATAAATTAAAGACATGTAAAATATGGGGCTCATACAAAGAATGCACACTTAATTTAAAGCGTTTTGGCACATATGCTACGGTTTTTATATCTCTGACGTTGCCTCTTGCCTCCATCGGACTGTGACACGCCCCTAAAATGGCGAGTTTCTATGACTTCCGGGTCACGCCCCTAAAATGGCGAGTTTCTATGACTTCCGGGTCAGGGTGAAACAACAATCTATAATATTCTTTATCTGTGCCCTATGAATTATTGCCCGACTTTAAACGCTACCGTTCGTCTGGTGAACCAAAGGTCCTGTGTTCGAATCCTGGTGGAGGTTAGGATTATTTTCCCTGGTCTGGAGGATGTCCCTGAGCATACCCAGCTCTGATGGGTACCTGACCTTAGTTGGGTTATAGTAAAGTCAGATTGGCATAGTGATGGCCACACAATCACCTAGTACGCCATGGCCACAGAAACTGGTGAACGCTGCTGTTTCCCCAGCCCTATGGATCAATTTGGTTCGACGAGTATCCTTATTTTTAACGCCATAAAGAGTACGAAAGAATGGTTGAGAGGAAAGGGAAGGGTTGGAGGGGGGGGGGGTAGAGAATTGAAAAACATCAAGTAGTTTAAAATGAACAGTCGGGAGATAAAAATCAATGTACAAGCTTCATCAATCCACCATCTTGTTTTTTAAACCTGCATGCATGAACGTTGAATATTGATTGCAGTGACACGAGAGACTAATCATAAACACGAGCTAATGTAAATCAAGGATTCAAGGCGATTATTGAGGCCGAATAGGGTGCGTTATTGATTCATGACCATTATATATTATACAAGCTAAATTACCCGGCGTTGCCCGGTGCGAAATAAAACAGGCCTGTATAAGCTAAAGACACAAAACTTATAAACTACAATGAACAGAGAGATATAAATATAATAATTAAAATGAATATTTATTTTTTACTGAAAACTTTTAGTAAAGTAATTTTAAATAAATAATGCAATCGGGTAAAAAGCTAACCCATAAAAACACAGTTTTTATTATACTCCCTTTCTTTGTAAACTAAGTTTATATTTAATTTATAATTTGATAGATTAAAATAATTATAGATCTAAGTGATATCATACCTTATGAATTTCCACACTAAAATTTTGCGCATCCTTTTTTTTTCTAGCTTTGGCCCGCGAAAGCCATAAAAAGATAACTCGCTTTGTTTCGGCTATATTGTGTCGTTTTCATTCTATTTATTTCGTAAAAACGAACATATCCGAAAAGTTAATTTACTCCCGTCTCTTCCGGTAGAGGTAGCCATGTTTTTTTCTTCGATTCGCAAATTGGTCGAAGGTATTAGTGACTATTCTAAAGGCTATGATGCTAAAAATTTGATAGAATGTATTGTTAGTCTGGACAAGTCTGCTGACCAAGTTTCAGGTCGATTGGACGACGGGAAGTGGTCGAAAAATCGATGCAAAGTTTTGCAAGCAGACAAGCAGACAATCAGAAAGACAGACGGTATGAGTTAAAAGAAAGGGAGTAAAAAAATAGGCAAGTCTTTATATTTAACAAAAAGCTAAATTGCTCGGCGTTGCTCGTAGATTTTAAATCTTTTTTTTTTTCAAGTAATATTAATAGAAATAAAAAAAAATTGTAGAAAATAAGGTATAAACTAACTGGAGAATCAAACCCGGGTCGCCCGCATGACAGTCCGATACGTTATCCACTTAGCTAGCGAAGACACATGACCGAAGGGAAATTGCAAAAGTATGAGACAATAAGGTCACGTGTCATTAAATTAACTAATATGATTGGTTGAACACACACACAGAGCTTTATATATAAATAGATAGGCCTATAGCTGATTTGTTTTATAAATGCATTTTGTATTTCTGTATGTATATTGTAAGTTATTTTTAAAGCCCAGCAAAAAATTTAAAAAGTGCTGCGCTCAATAAAAGACAATTATTGATTAGCAATAGTTAATTTAATTTTCTCTCAAAGCGAAGCATAAGCGATCATTAGACAATACGACAAAGCTCATTCTTTAATTCGTTAGTTAGCTAAATTGTCTGGCAAAAAAAATATTATTTAGCTGTACGCTGTAATTGGTGGGTCTTTTTGAATGTATGTAAAGACTATAACAAGATTGCTTGCTTTGATATTGCTGCTTTTTGATAACTTGAAACACTCTGTTTCGGAATCTCCGATCGCACTGGGTCCTCTAGAGTTCGGGTTTAGTAATTCGCTATGATTTTCTCAATTGAAAATAAACATTAGAATCGAAAGTTGTATACAGCGGAAGTCTTTGGCGTAGTTTAAGAGTCATAAAAGACAGTGTTATTGGCTGCGCACGGGGAAAAAACAACACTTAAGGTCTAAAAATAGTTCAAGCGATCCATCCCATTATAGTCTTTGAGGTAAGTAAAAAGGCCATTTCACGTTCAACGTTAGGGCCGCACGAGAGAATTATAATTAATTTGTAGCAAGGGTGACATTGGACCCTTGTAATGCTAGAACATGGGGCCCGTTGATATGTTTATAATTACTGTTTTGTATTATGGACTTTGTTATATGTGTAAGGCATGTAATAATAGTTTCTACATTGTATTTGGGATTGTCTCGCTTGTTCATGTAGAGTTGTTTATTCACAGTTGATTTTGGCGCGGAGAGTATGTGTGTTTGAATCGAGAGATAACTGTTTAATTATGACGTAATACGCCAATATGCTTTCTCGTAGTCTCTACTAGTTTCTAGTATGCCTTTTCTTTTGCATCCGGAAAGCTTCGAAAAAATCCATTTCTAGAACTTTCTGCACGACAATGATCTACTGAGCGGGTCAGACCCGGATCCTAAGTGAACTATGGAAACCAACATATCGAAATGCAAAACGGGAACGGATCAGTACTGATCCGGGTCTTTTGGCAGTGATCGGCTTTCGGATCCGTTCCTTTGAAAAACCCACATCAGTCGATCAGTTCTTGAGTGAGCGACCCATCCCTACGACAATCTATATAAGCGTGTTAGTGCGGTTTGTGTTGTGGTTAATTTCTGCTTAGCTACGAGTGAAGTTGTATATTTATATTGTACATAAGTTAAAGTATTAAATTCTTCATTTGAACAAACAACGAGTGGCTTGAGTTATTATTATAGTGAACAAGAACTGAGATAGACAACAGAGGACCCGTATATTATTATTGAACTTTATAGACCCTTGGAGCAATGTACCGGACCTTAAAATCATTGGCCCTGCACAATGGTATTCATGAATGAAGAACCCATTGGTATAATTTCATAGTCTTTTGGCTAGAAAGTATTGTTTTACCAAAATGTGTAGACCGAGTAAATCAATGTGTGACATAGGCAAATCTTGTTCATATATTAGCTCTCGTCTGTTAATGAAGGGATACCCTTAAACCAGTCCTATGTGGACTTAGGAATGCGTTTCAGAAACAGGCAAACATTTAAAAAAATCTTTAAAAATATCAACTAGAGGACTGATTTATTGTCATGGCAACAATTAAGACCTGCCATTTAAACACCGTATCAGTTATTGGTTTTGACTTGATTATCTTCACCTTGGTGTAATCTCAAGCAAATAGTAAACAAACAGCAAACATCTGTGCCGAAAGAGCCATTATCTCGATGTTAATAGTGAACTTTATTTTTAAACTTTTTTTTTTATTGTTAGAATTGCGCTGAGTTATGACGTTTCGCAAAATTAATGATTGAAATGTTAATAATATTATTAGCATGATTCATATAATCATCTGCGTGTTTTTACGTACACATTTTTCACGTGATAAATAACAGCGTTCATATTATTTTCATATACCTCCAGTGGTGAATTTAGGAATGTCCAGTATCTTCCAATGGAACAGGGGCCCCCAAACAAAAGGGGCCCCCACACATACCAAAAAAGAAATGTGTTAGTGACATACCCATTCTTTCGTTGAAAATGTAAAATAAAATTCATTTATTCCCCTACAATTTTAAGTGCTCCAGTTCAACCAAGCTAATAAGCATAACATAAAATTTATGTATGATTGTACAGAATGTAACATGAATTAACGACACTTTTCTGATATATGTGTAAGGCAGGGGCGAGGCCACAAGAGGCCCCCACATAAATTTTGGAACAGGCCTCCGCAATCCTAAATTCTGCCCTGAATATATATGTTAATTATGTTAAAATATTTAAACTTATATTTGTTACATGGTAACTAGACAAAAGCAAATATTCTTTGATCATTATATCTTATAGCTACATAAGTAGAATAGTATGTTCATCCGTTTAATAACTTCATAAAGAGGCCATATTTTAGATCATTTCTGCTAGTACATGTGCAAAACTATGGTCCAAGATTAAAGCCTCCCCCACCCGTTCACCAGTATACAAATTACAAACAACAGAAATGTACCATAAAAACAAGATCACGTAGCCTATACTATAATATGGTTCAGACTCAGTAGATTATATATTGCGGCCTACGCTTAGACGTGTACTAGGCATGCTTTAGCATTAAGGTGTTGGTTTACTCGTTTGCTCAGACGCTACAATACATACACATAAGCCGATTGGGGATTAACGAGAACTTGTGATTTGTTTTTCTTATATGTATTTGAGTATTGTAATAGATTACTGTTGTGTTTTATATCTAAGGGGGGCATCTTATACTTTGTATATTATTACAACTTTCCTCTTTACCCTTTTTTTCTTGGTTTTTTTTCGGATATAGTAATTGAACTATTTGTTTTGCATTTGTCGAATTGTTTAGATTAACGACGTTTTAAGAATTTTTTTTTAGTTCTTTTATATATTACAGCTGCAGGGATTGTTATTTTCGAATATTCACAACTGATAAGAGCAACACCAATATTTTGTACTTTGCCTCTACCTCGCCCATCGGTGACATTTACATAATATGGCTTATCAGCAGTGGCGGACCTAGATAGCATAGTGACTAGAGCAAGCACTCACAAGGCCTCCGCGCAAGAGGTTCGGATAGAAAGGGTTGCCAGGTTAGGCGATCATACCGTCACCGTCAGAACATCCTACGTCAGAACATCCTACGTCAGAACATCCTACGTCAGAACATCCTACGGGAGCCTCTGAAAGACATCCAAATGCAACGTAGCTAGTCAATGTTTCGACTAAAGCGTTATCGACGTGAAAAGGATTGGGTGCAGCGCTATTCGGCCCAGCGTACTGCTAAACCAGACATCGCTGTCAGACAGTTCTTTTCATTTTTCAGATTCTCTTTCTGGTGTCGTCTATCCCAGTCTTGAATTCTTTTTTTTTACCTTCTTCTCTTCTGTCTTCCTCTTTCTTTCTTCCTCCTTGAGTCTCCTAGTACATCAGGCCGATTTACTCATTACACTTCAATATCATTTGAGTTGGTGCGTTTTACTTTTACAACTTACTGTATGAAAAGTCCCAGGATAAAATTTCAATTTTTATTAATATAACCTTTAATAAAGTAAGTGTTGTTTACAGACTTACTGACACACAACCAGCCTAGATAAGGGCCAAAGAAAGAGCTATTAATGTAGACCTAAATAATAATATTAAAACAAATTATAGTATCCAGGAGACTTTAACTGGTCCATAAGGCCGGTGTAGCAGCATTCACCAGTTTCTGTGGCCACGGTACAACAACACGGCCAACACAATAAAACTTCTGAACCTTATAGCATAATATGCTATCATATATACGCAATGTGGGTTTCCGTAGTTAAACACCGATATATATTTATATATATATATATATATATATATATATATAAATATATATATATATATATATAGATAGATAGATATATAGATAGATAGATAGATAGATAGATAGATAGATAGATAGATAGATAGATAGACAGATAGATAGATAGATAGATAGATGTTTCTTGTTCACTGAGGTGACCCCTAAATATGGTCACTTAATTAGGTCGCGTGTTTGCAAATTGACTATTAATAAATTTCTAGATCTTATCATATCATTAGTATTGGAGCCTATTGACAAGTCTTAATGAGGCGAGAACTTTTCAAATGGAAGAGGTCACGTGCTTCCGGTTCTATTTTTATATTGTTTATTATTTTAGGCATTTCCGTAAACAAAAAAACCTCGACGGCCAGTTCTAGTCTTTTAGAAAAATACAAAGGCTAAAATATTAGTTATGAGGAATCCGTTTTAACATCAAAAGTAAGTAGGCGATAATTAATACTCAAAAGTGTTAGTTGCGTAAAGTTAAATTTACATTTGTTTATAAAAATAAATTAGTCAAGAGTTGCGTCCTTGCGGATATAAAGATTTGTTTATTAAAAGTTAACTTAAAAGCCATGAACGAATTGTGTTGTTTGAATTGGTCGACATTTTATGAAATTTGTTACGTTAAAAACGTTTTTTTGTGATAAAAAAACAAGTATTTAGTCTTTTACTATTGTCAGGCTTAATTAGATTCCACTATGATAGCAAATATTGTAATTTAAATTTCCCTTCATTTACGTAGCGGTGAAATCACCTCAGAGAAAAATAAGTATGAGATAAGTGATTAAAAAAAAAAAGGTGACACACACACATATTGTTCATAGACCGAATTTAATTTAATCTACGGCCTATTTGGTGCAATACCTTTAGTAATGTTGATAAACCAGGATCTTAATAATAATTATCCCTACTGCTTACTAATTAAATAATTATAAAACTAAAGATATTTGCAATAATAATAGAGGTATTCCCGGCTTATCTTAAAAAAAAAATTTGAGACGCTCCTTTTTACCTGTATAAATACAAGATGAAAAAGAATATTAATATGAAATTTACCTGCATACTTTGATATATTTATTATTATACCTCCGATTATCGACCAAAAAAGTAAGTGAAATTTCGGTGGCGTCGCCGCATGTTTTCAACGTGAATACAACGTAAAGTGGGTGGGCGTGTGTATTCACCGACACACACAATTATAATATATATATATATATATAATTATATATATATTTTTATATAATATAATATATATAATTATATATATATATATATATCATCATGTTTGTTAGGCATATACTCCCTGTACTATAAACTATAAAACAATCTATTTATAGCTATCGTGACAGATGATTAAAAAAAACAGTAAAAAAAAAATGTCATTTAGGTCTATTGCGGTATTGATTTTGACTGAGCCTTTGAATCTTGTTATTTTTAAATCTAAGTGAGTAGGAGCGCAGTGTGATGTTCAGGAGCTATAAATATATTTCCGAATAAGAGCCCCTTAAAAATATATATAGGGGAAAGCAAAACAAAGAAATACTTTTAAACACCAAAAATAATATGATAAGCTTTTCCATATATAATAAGGCGGGAAAAATAATATTTGATAGGGCAGAAGGCCTACACATTTTCGTACGGAATTTGAAGTATTTAATTTAAATAAGTATTCAAAAATAAAACTGGTAAATTAAAATTTAAGAATAACAAAATATTGCAGTTAGGCCCTTAGAATACATAGTAGACGTTACGATGCTTAAGAAAAATACTTTGATAGCCCTTTTAGAGTTGACCACTTTCTTTTTATATATAGGCCTATAGCCTACTGATACAGTATATGTTTTAAAAGACTGCTCTCTAGGATTATATTTTCTGTTGGAAGAGCTGCTAGTCTTACGGAGAAAAGAAAACTCGAAATATTATCGAAATACAGTTATAAACATAACATATAGACCTTACGTAGGTCTACGTACTTTAAATTTGGTACGCATGCGTGCAATACGCGACAGTGATTGGTCTAGCTACTTACCGAACATAAAGAAAAAACACCTTAACACAATTTGGAGCATTGTTGTTGTTTTTTTTCTCTTCTTATATTTCCTCAACAATTATAAGAACACAGCTGTAACCTCGCACTGGTGAAACCGGCTATAGTCGGACGATCTGACACGCTTCTTAGCTTTTAGTCATCAGCATTTGTTCAAGGATTGTAGTTGACTTTCTGTTGATTACGAACAACGAGCAGGTGTGGGATGGTGGCGACACCCGTGCGTGAGTAGGTCACGTTTGATATCGGGATGAGCTTACGTGTGTGTGTATGTGTGTATGTTTGCTGTATAAGCTGTGTGCGCTAGTAGCTGTGATACGTGCGTGGTGGGATATGTGTGATGCACAGGAGACAACACGGCTCATATCCACATTTACATACAACCTTTATAGTTTTCTATGTGTGTCTCTCTCTCTCTTTCTTTCTATAACTATATCACTCACAATACGATACTCATAATATTGAAATGTGCTGCGTGGTATACGGCTATACTGCTGGAAAGCTAAGCGACCCTCGTTTGAATGCTTGCTAGAATAGTTACGTTTTGGTCAAGATTATCGACATTGATAATTAGCCTATAGTATAGCTTAACCGGCCAATCTCTTCAGACTTCAGATTTTCGCCTCGGCCATTTTTCAGATGCAATTGCCTCGGCAAATAATACGCATTTTTCTTCTTCTTCTATTAGCCAGTCTGCAAAGCTGTTTGCTCTCTTGCAGTCAATGCCAGACAAACATATTTACATGTCTTTTTCAGTTGTTCAATACTGCTATACAGTGTGTAGGTAAAGGTAGGTTGAGAAGGAGTAAATTGTTTCTGAGGTAGGTTAGCTCATAATACGCATTCAAACAGTTACAAAAATAAATAAAAAAGTCGGCTGGTCGTTTTGTTGACCGCACAATCTTATAGCTTGATGTGGAAAACAAAACTTGTCCATCCTGTTTCTCTAGTTTTACAACATTCAAATGGTCTTAAGGGGCTTGCTGCATGAAATTCATTAATTTCCTTTAAGAAATCGTATTTTTTTTTACCTTGTATTTAGTTCGATAAACATTTGAAGAATACGATTACAATACATATTGTCTTTGAAATAATGTTTATTATACTTGTTTTCATGTTTGTTCAGTGCATGTGTGGAGTAAAAAAGGTGTTGTGATGTCTAATTTGATCATCTTTGAGGCATTGAATTGCTTAGCAACGTTTGCAAAGTCTATTGACATGGTACATCAAAATAAAGGTCTTTCTAAGCTGTATTCGATTATTTTGATGACGTAGAAATTCTAAAAATAAGTTATTAGCAGTCTTTCTAAAATTGGAACACACATTTTATAAAAGCGGCATTTTCATTGGTTAGTTTATTTTTATCGTTTTAGCACTGACACTTATAAGTGGTTTTACGAAATCTTATTGAAGAAAAGTTTAGTTTCTCATTGTTTTGCGCATGCGTGCTGAGACTATTTACATAGCTTTTCCTGTATCCGTAGACTCTTTCATTTCTCACATACATATTGTAAAATGCCCAAAAAAAGATTTACATTTGGAAAAAAAAAAAGATACTGCAAATTAAGAGGTCGCCATGCAGTGAGCAATACTACAATAGTAGAAAGGTAAGCTATGAATTTTATTTGTCACCTTTCAGTCTTGACTTAGGCTTATGCTTTAGACTTTATCTAAGCAAATTTTTTACAAAGATAAAAAATGCAACGTGGTCCTAAACTGACCTAAACCTAAATGCCTAGGCATAGGCTAGGCTAATCCTAATGATACGAATCAGATACTATTCTGATAAGTCTAATACCTAACTAAAAGATTATTATAATAAATATAATTATATTATTATATAAGCAAAATATATAGGCCTACCAATGACTCGTGTCATAATTCTAGAGGCTGGCGTCAGTGAGACAATGCCTTACCTAAATGTAGGCTAAAGTAAAACTTAGTAAAAGTTAAAAGGCTTTTTATTCCATTATTTCCTCAGAACTCAGAATTTAAAGACCTAGCCTACACGTAGGCCCTTTATATATGAACATGCAATTAATTTAGTATCCTAGTAATCTGAAGGCTCATGAACAAAATAGTATTTTTAACAATATTAATAATTTAATCATTAGGCTATATCAGCTATATACTATATGGCTATCTTATATGGGTTATTGTCGATAGTTGTTTTATTTTCTTCACTGCATATTAAAATGAGGCAGGCTGGTCTTGCGATTAGTTGGCCTACACCGGAATGTCAACAAAATGGTCCAGGTTCTACCCTTACCCTCAACCAATACCTGCTGCCCTACAGTGGTTTCCGGGTCTATGACATAATAATCTTTTATCTAGAAGGAAGATCTGTAAGTTTATCAGTGAAATAAAACAAAAAGAACTTATAAAATAGAGCTAATATATTTTATTTCATTTTTTTTAGCTCAATGCCTGCTACTGTTGTGGAAGAAAGTGTACCAGTTGAAGCAGAGGATCACCAGGTACTCAATACCTCTGTTGCTGAAAGAAAGGTGGCATCTTCATCAATCAACCTCACAAACCCGGCTGACAGTGACCTACAATACAGCATCGTTAGCTCAATGTTTTTATCATCATTGGCTTCACTGGCATCTTGCCCTGAATGTTCCAACAACAAGCTGTCCATACAAACTACAAAGAAGATAGGCCTAGGTGAACATATCGTACTTTTCTGTGCTCATTGCGAAAAACGGGTTTGGTCTAATTGGACTTCACCACCAGTGCAAAACAAAAAAGGGATCCTAGACATCAACATCAGGAGTGTTCTAGTTTTAAAAGAATGTGGTATAACCCACTCTAAATTTTTCAACTTCTGTGGTCTCATGTCATTCCCAAAATATTTACACAGAAATACATTTGCAAGACTTGGGAAAATGGTTCGTGCCGCTGTAATCAATGCATCTGAGGACTGTATGAAAAATGCAGCTGCTGTTGTTTGTGAAAGAGCAAAAGTCCAACCGGATGAAAGGGCTAGCTCTTCTAATTGCCCAGTTATCACTGTGTCGTTTGATGGTACATGGCACAAGCGTGGTCACTCGTCGCATACTGGTGTTGGAACGGTAATCGAATTTCACACTGGGCTCATTTTAGATACTCAAGTGCTATCTAATTTGTGTAAAGGATGTTTATCCTCCCCAAAGCCAGACTCACAACAGTATATGCAGTGGCAAGCTTCACACAAAAGTAAATGTCAAAAAAATTTTGATGGTTCTGCCAATGCAATGGAACCACAGTCTGCGGCTCTTATTTTTTCACGTAGTGTTCTTAGCAGAGGTCTTGTATATGGAACTATTCTGAGTGATGGAGATTCAAAGTCACATGCGGCTGCAATAAAACATTCAGGATATGACATTAACATTATCAAAGAGGACTGCATCAACCACATTGCTAAAAGAATGTTTAATGCCCTAGAAACATTAAAATCGGCAAACAAAAAGGAATTAAACTATAAGCTGACACAACCAGATATAGAAAAGATAACTAATTTATATGCTAGCAATCTTCGTGAGCATGCGCCAGATGTGAACAGAATGAAAATGGCAGTAATGGCTTCTTTTTTTCATATGCTCAGTACTGATAGAGAGCCTAATCATCGTTTGTGTCCAGATGGTGAAACCTCTTGGTGCCATTTTAAAAGGGCTATAGCTTGTAATCGTCCTCCGCGGAAGCATACGCCTACTTTTACTTCAGATGTGGGTAAACTTATTTTTCCAATTGTGAAAAGGCTGACAGAACCAGACCTGTTGATTAGGTGTGCCAAGATGGGCACACAAAATGCTAATGAAAGTTTCCACTCCACAATTTGGAGAAGATGTCCCAAAATAGAACATGCATCATATGAAACAGTGGAAACTGCTACTCATCTGGCTGTGTTAAATTTTAACTGTGGACCTGCTGGTATAAGGGCTGCTTTTGGTTGTTTGAATCTGAAGTGGACTGTCCTTAATAATGACTTTGCCAAAAGGCAACAGGAGCTAAAGATTAAGTCGGCTACCAAAAAATCTAAGGGTTTGTCCAAGTGGAAACGCAAAAATTTGAAAAAAAGACAGGTAGAAGCAGAACGCCGTAAAAAATCAATGGAAGGTACAACGTACAAACCTGGACAATTTAATGTTTAATGTTGTTTTTCTGTTTATGTATATGTCATTGTTGAAGAAATATATGTTTGTGGTGTAGTCTAGTGTAAATAAATTTAAAAAAAAAGTAAATATTTTTTCAAAGTCATTTTTCTCTAAATGTTGTTTTTGTGGTATTTTGGTCATTAAAATCTTAAAATTTTTAAAGTCCTTTGAGATATATTAATTAAACTTATAAGGATGATGCATGGATATATATTGCAGCTAGCTAGCTAGTTACTGTTACATTAGTCTCTTTCGCTATTTTTTTATGAATATTATTTATGAGTTATAAAAAAAATTTTTCCGCAATTTATATAGACCAAAATGAAAAAAATCATAATTTCATAATTGTTTAAATAAAAACAACCAAAACTAGCCAGCTAGCCACAGAAACTATCATACAACAAATATATATTTAAAACTTTCATAAATTCATCTCAGTTTAGATAATTTTAAGATTTAAAAAATATATGTTTATTTTCAAGATGGCCGCCATTGCCATGGTAACCAATGCTCACATCATTATAAATACAAGATATTTTTTTTACTCTATCCTAATACAATATGGGGGTGAAACATTATAGTATTTAACCTGTAAATACATGATATAGCTTAATCATGCAGCAACCCCCTTAAATTAATTTTTTTTTTAAAGCTTTATTCGTTAGGTGAGGCAGTTCCATTGTAAGTCATGGTAACAAAACTAAGAGGGGAACTAATCACTTGTACTAAGATACGGATGCATGCACGGCGTCCATACGCCCTCAAAAGACGAAGACGTAGTTTCTTTAGGTGTTCAAAAAGAGGCTACGTTAGACTGGGCTATTGTGATAGAAGGACCAGCTGTCGCCATGATAGCAGATTCTTTCAATCTCTCTCTCTCTTTCTCACTCTATGCCATATGGAGACACAAGGTCAACAGCTAAACTGATGCAGCAAGGGACAATCTGCGTAGAAGGAGTTGCCAGAGAGATAGCGCGGTGGCTATAAGACTGCCTATAAGGATTCCATCTCCGGATTTTTGTAATGATTTACTAACCCCCCCCTCCCCCTCCCCCCCCCCTCTAGCCTCCCTTACGAATATTATTTTAGAATCGAGAACAATGGATGGTTCGAGATCAGATGAGCTAACCG
Source organism: Anisus vortex (assembly GCA_949126835.1). NCBI lineage: Eukaryota > Metazoa > Mollusca > Gastropoda > Planorbidae > Anisus > Anisus vortex. Next base: position 42,348,272 of record OX421496.1, read on the forward strand.
ACATGGTTAACGAGTCCCGTCTGCCCGAAGTTACTGGTTTTACGCAGTGCCCTCACATGGGGGGGGGGGGCAGAGAGGGGGCATATGCCCGGGGCGACACTTCTAGACTAGAGGCTGCAAATATAATCTACATATAGTCTAAATATAGCACCAAACAAAGCAGTTACAGTATGCAATGGGGCGGCGCTGAAACTTTTGCCCTGGGTCGCTACATCCGCTTGTGTTGTCTCTTGTTTTACGTTGCCATTGGCCCGTCTTCACTCCTTCTAATGTAAGTTGAAACGTCTTCACTCCTTCTAATGTAAGTTGAAACGTCTTCACTCCTTCTAATGTAAGTTGAAACGTCTTCACTCCTTCTAATATAAGTTGAAACGTCTTCACTCCTTCTAATATAAGTTGAAACGTCTTCACTCCTTCTAATGTAAGTTGAAACGTCTTCACTCCTTCTAATGTAAGTTGAAACGTCTTCACTCCTTCTAATATAAGTTGAAACGTCTTCACTCCTTCTAATGTAAGTTGAAACGTCTTCACTCCTTCTAATGTAAGTTGAAACGTCTTCACTCCTTCTAATGTAAGTTGAAACGTCTTCACTCCTTCTAATGTAAGTTGAAACGTCTTCACTCCTTCTAATATAAGTTGAAACGTCTTCACTCCTTCTAATATAAGTTGAAACGTCTTCACTCCTTCTAATGTAAGTTGAAACGTCTTCACTCCTTCTAATATAAGTTGAAACGTCTTCACTCCTTCTAATGTAAGTTGAAACGTCTTCACTCCTTCTAATGTAAGTTGAAACGTCTTCACTCCTTCTAATGTAAGTTGAAACGTCTTCACTCCTTCTAATATAAGTTGAAACGTCTTCACTCCTTCTAATGTAAGTTGAAACGTCTTCACTCCTTCTAATGTAAGTTGAAACGTCTTCACTCCTTCTAATATAAGTTGAAACGTCTTCACTCCTTCTAATGTAAGTTGAAACGTCTTCACTCCTTCTAATGTAAGTTGAAACGTCTTCACTCCTTCTAATGTAAGTTGAAACGTGGCAAGCCAGTCGTAGGAACTACGTCTGCGTATGTTATGAATGCATAAGTAAATATAATTTTTTTTTTTATTAGGGCCTAACAAATGTAAGGATGTTAAGATACAGCAAATGAATTTAAAATGTATAGCGGCTATCGGCAACCTACGAACGCGTGCCAGACTTGACAAGCAACACATTATTTAATGGCACGCGAAACACCCAAAAAAAAAACAATAATTCAGATCTCTTCTAACAAAAAAAAAATTGAGTGCTAGAACAGGATGACTTTTTGGCTGTTGGCACGCTGAATGAATTAGAAATCCTACTTTGGCACTCTATAATCAAAAGGTTGCCGGCCCCTGATGTACAAAGCCTAGGCATATAGATTTATATTTTAAAAAATCATGACAATGTGTATTTCTTTTTCGCATATATTGAAATTATCTTTTGAAAGATATGTGTGAATAATGTAGGTATTTAGTTTTCTGGCTAGTGTTTATTTTTATACACATTTTTGTATCAATGCAGAGAGATTAAATCGTGTGGGTTCTAATTATTTTTGTTTGTATCATTAAGAATGTAAGTAATCTTTTGGGCACATAGGGCCAGTGAAGCAATGTTCACCAGTTTCTGCGTACACGGGCAGCGTTCGCCAGTTTTTGTGTACAGGGCATACCAAGGGGTTTTTGTGACCAGCACGATGCCCAGGCGCCTTTACTTTACCCAAACTAATGTCAGATACCCATCAGCGCTGGGTAGACTCAGAGACACCCTCCAGTGTCGGTAACAAACCCAGGACTTTTGGTAGGACAGTCGAGAATGCTACCGCTCGGCCACCGCGCCCCTTTTTGTGTCAAAACACATAATTAGGCCGCATGGGGGCTGGCCACAATTTTAATTTTTACTCGAAAGACATTGATGATTTATCTATATGCAATTAGTAGATCATCTATTAGATGTTAATTTTTTTGTTCAAACTTTGAACATAGTAATGCGTATAAACTCTAATATAAAGGCCGACAACAAAAGAAAGCGAATATAAAAGGGCATGCCAGTTATGTCAAGAGTTAATTACCCTTGACTTTTCTTTTTTTTCAAGTGTGAACGGAGTTTGTAGTTTGTCGCTATTCCAATAACTCTATGTGTGTGTTTTTTTTACAGTTTACATAGCGTTGTAATATAATGTATGTTAAGTATATTGCTACATACTGTCATTACTGCTCTCCGTATGTTTCTTTTAAATAGAGTATTTGCAATCACGTGACAAAAAGCAAGTGTTTGTTTACTTTGTCTAGTGGTGATAAATGGCAGCTGGATTACAATAGGCTTAAGGTTTTATTTTTAAATATCATAATGTCAACAATGTGACCTATAATATATATATAAAACACTGCCATGCGATGAAAATTAACATTCATTGTTGAAAGTTGGTCCATCTTAACTTGGGCCTAATATTATCTAAAAGTAAAGCATAAGGCAGTGTGTGAAATGTTTTACAATAGATATTAAAAAACTATAAAAGCCTTAAATCTTGTACGGACTACTAAGGACTAGTAGCCTATCACAGTTAAATATCAAGATTTATGGAAACAAATTCTTTATAGTTCGGGTGAAAAATATACAGGGTAAAGAACAATTTTATTCCACCATGTCTTCTATTTACATAGTTACGTGACCTAGAAAACTAAGCCACGACTATAGGGCGTTTGCAATCACGTGACAAAAAGCACGTGATTTGTGTTTACTTTCTGTAATGGTGTACAAGTAATAATGGCCGCTGTATTAATAAAGTTTCATATAGGCTCGAGCTTTTTTTAAATGATGTGTTGTGTTTTAAGTCTTATTAAGATTTAAGCTGTATTATATATGTGAAATAAAATGGGCTATTTTATTATTATCATAGACATAGATCATAGACGATGTGAGCCTATTAGTGACTTGACTAGATATTCACCAACACTATCACTTGACATCGTAGCCTAGCCTACGAAACATTAAAAGTGTAGGCCTATAAAGTGAAATTGAAAGTGTAAATAGGTCTAGCCGGCCCTAGCCTAATCTTATTAATTAATTAATCTACAGTACTACTATTTACCTCCTTATTTTTTAGTAGAATAGCCAATATTCAGATGTGAATTTTGCATGATAAAGAAGTACTTCACTTTCACCACGTTACATTTGTAGCTCAAGTGGGTTTTTATATTTACACAAATACGTCACTAAAAATAGAGTAAAAACCTAAGCCACGCCCACTGAGAACGCTCTATTGCAATCGCCTTGATAGACCTGTACCTTATATGTTTAAACATTTCAATAAAAATAACAAGTAAAAGATGTAATAATAACGCCCCCCCCCCCCCCCACACACACAAAAGAAAAAGAATAATTAATTAAAACATGCAATAACCTTGTAGATTTCTAAATATAATTTTTATTAAAAGCACACTATAAAAAATGTTTAAATAAATGTACACAAACCGAAGACTCACTATAATAAGATGGACTGCTTGCTCTATTTTTAGAGCATTTATGTTCTTTTTTTCCCCTGTACGCAACCAATAAGGCTATCTGAAAATAACTTCTACGATCCAACAATTGCAATTAAAGGTTTCCGCTGTATACAACTTTTGATTTTAATCTTAATTTTCCATGGAGATCATCATAGCGAATTACTAAACCGGAAGTAAAGAGGACGTAGTGCGATCGGAAAATTCAGAACCTAAGTGTTTCAAGTTATCAAATAGAAAGACCAAAGCAAGCAGTCCAACTTATTATAGTATTTGCACGAACTTGCTAAGCAAATAGTTTTACTCATCGTTTAAAATGTACATTAGCAATAAAAACAATTAACTATGGAATGTTTTGTCTTTTTATACAACATTATTGGACAATGTTTTTAAAATAAAACTGAACACATATTGAAGTAAAATTGTAAGTCACTTTGATGGTAACTGGATTTACGTTTTGGTAAAAACAATTAAAACGCAATTAAATACATTAAATCTATTTTTTTATAACATACAGGAAGCAAATTAAAAGATATACTAAAATATATCTACATAATTTTTTTTTTAAGAAGCAGAATTGCAGGAAGTAAGAGAGCAGCACCAGTGAAAATAAAAATGGCTGTTTTTTGTTGCATGGGAAAAATTTTAAAAAATAATTGCTTCAAAAAAACTAAAACTCCGACTTTAGAAAAAAAAATAAACCAAGAAAAAAAAAGCTTAGTTGAAAATGAAATAAGCAAGCAGTATGGCCATCATTGTCATCCATCCCCAAGCAAGGCCTTCACCACCGCTGAATACAGTCAGAGCTGAATATGAAATAAAAAAAAAATTATCAATTAATAATTGACCAATGAATTACATTAGTAAAGTTTGACTTTTTTTTTTGAAGTTTATGAATTATCTGATCTTATGGGTGATGGGAGAGTGTTTAGTTTGGTAACGGGAGATACCTGCATGGAAGTCAGAACAGTGGTTCAAGGACTGGGGTGAGTCTGACAAGGGACGAGATGTGGCAGTAACTAAAACGACCTAATCGAGCAGACCCTTGGTGGAAACTCCGCAGGAAGGATCAGGACAGCAGTAGCCCCAGTTTCGTACAGGTCACTGCCTTATAGGTGGCCTATTTCGGAAGGTTAAGGCCCAAACTGGACATGCGGTGTTCGTAATTGCAGGGGGGGGGAGCAGAAGAGACGGTCGAGCGTGTGCTTTTAGACTTGCCCCTGCTTTGATTGGATGGGAAAGGGGTCAACTGTTTGCAACGAACCAATATGGTGACTTGGCTACACTGCATAGCACAACGTGTGTTCGTTCTCCGAGCCCTAAGAGAGTAATCTCGATTCGTATAGTCGTATAGTCACTCCGGTGAAGTGAGGTTCAATTCTAGTAATGGAAGACTACTTCTGTACCCATGGGCTGCAAAGACAGGCGAAGTGTGTAAACCGCTAATACGATCCCATTAAGATTACACCGGCGGGCAAGCCACCATGATAATGATCCTCAAGGGTGCCGCAGTGAACAATGGCTTGCTGCGGAATCCTTACTGTTACACGGCAGGCTACGAGTTCGGCGTGTCGTGGGGTGGCTGGAGCCCGGACAGAGCATGGGAGTGCCCACCCTGAGCTCAACCCTAACGTTACATTCTGGACGAAAGAGCCCTTTGGTAACGGGAGGCGGAAGGAGAGGGGGTGGATCAATGAAGAAAAGGAGCTTGGTGTAATCTGATGAAATGGTTACCCCTACGTCCTGTGGGACTTGTTTTGGATAACAGGTCAGGACGTCAACAACGCGCCCTGAATAAATATGTCAATAAAATATTTAAAAAAAAAAATGATTTTCAAATAGTACTTACTGCAAGTTTTTATTGTCGTTCTTGCCATTTCATCAGAGCTCAATTGTTTCAACTGTTGAAAAAATAAAAAAAATCTATTCAGTTAAGTCTAATCCGAGTAATACACAGAAAAAGTCTAGTGCCATTTTCTTCCTAGATCTAAAAAAATAATAATCTCTACATAGTAAAATTCAAGTAATCCAGTCGGTCCAAATTGATCCAAAAGATATACGGCAAGGTACGACCTCCAAACAAATCCTAGCCTTTCACCAGGATTCGAACCCAATGAACTTGGGTACGCCAGCCGAAAGCACTGCCGCTTGGCCACCGCGCCCCATAAATCTCTACATAGTGGTTGAAATATTCATGCGAGCCGCATGCCGCACGCGTAGATGCGCATGCCGCACGCGTAGATGCGCATGCCGCACGCGTAGATGCGCATGCCGCACGCGTAGATGCGCATGCCGCACGCGTAGATGCGCATGCCGCACGCGTAGATGCGCATGCCGCACGCGTAGATGCGCATGCCGCACGCGTAGATGCGCATGCCGCACGCGTAGATGCGCATGCCGCACGCGTAGATGCGCATGCCGCACGCGTAGATGCGCATGCCGCACGCGTAGATGCGCATGCCGCACGCGTAGATGCGCATGCCGCACGCGTAGATGCGCATGCCGCACGCGTAGATGCGCATGCCGCACGCGTAGATGCGCATGCCGCACGCGTAGATGCGCATGCCGCACGCGTAGATGCACATGCCACACGCGTAGATGCACATGCCACACGCGTAGATGCACATGCCACACGCGTAGATGCACATGCCACACGCGTAGATGCGCATGCCGCACGCGTAGATGCACATGCCACAAGCGTAGATGCACATGCCACAAGCGTAGATGCACATGCCACAAGCGTAGATGCACATGCCACAAGCCACAAGATTTAAATTTGTACTAATTCTAAAAGAAAATATTGGGCAAAAATAACAAGTGCTCTTTTTGTTTTGTTTTTTATTTTGTGTTCGAATATATTTTTAACTGATGAAAAAGAAAAGATCTATATGGCCCTTGAAGCAGCGTTCACAAGTATGCCACAGCATACTTTGGGATTGTGTAGCCAGCACAAACCCCAGCCGCTTTTACTTTTCCCCAACTGAATAGACTCGGGGACACCCTCCGCCAGGATTCGAACCCGAGGTACTCTAGACCACCATTTTAAAAAGATACGTTTCTTAAAATATTCAATTGCGCTGTCTATATTACGGTAACTAACCTTGTCCATGTTCATGCAAGTTGGTGCTTTAGACAAACAGGTGATGTAAGTGTTCAGGTCTCTAAAAAGGAAACAAACAAGAATACGGTTCAGTGTTGCTTATACAGTATTACAAGCTTAATTACCCCGCGTTGCCGGGGGGGGGGGGGGATAAAACATGGCTGTATAAGCTAAAAATAAAAATTTCAATGAACAGAAAGCTATAAATCTAATTTAAAAAAATATTTTTACTGAAGACTTTTAAAAAAGTAATTCAAAATCGGGTAAAAAAAAAAAGGCAAGTCTTTTTACTTAACAAAAATCTCAAGGGTGCGGTGTTCCTCGTAGATTTACAATATTTTTTTTAAACTAATATTAATTGAAATAAAATTTGTGTTAGAAAAAAAGGTAGAGAGTAACTGGAGAATCGAGCAGGTAGCCCGCATTGCAGTCAGGTACGTTAACCACTGAGCTAGCGAAGACATGTCCGAAGTGAAAACGCAAAAATATAATTTGAGAAAATAAGGTCACTTGTCTTTAAATTAACCAATATGATTGGTTGAACACACAAACAGGCTTATTTATATATATATATATATATATATATATATATATATATATATATATATATATAGAGAGAGAGAGAGAGAGAGAGAGAGAGAGAGAGAGATAGATATGAGATTACTACAGTGTACTATGGTCCTGAAATAAAAGTTAAGATGCAGGGCTTACCGATTACCGATTTATAGTGTTTCGGATTGAAATATTGTGTTGACTGGACATTTCAAGCCTCACCCCAAAATCTGATAATTGAGATCTCCCTGAAGTCTTGACATTATAGAATATTCAAATGTGGATGTTGTTCTAGCCACACAATACCTTGTCTATGCTAGTATATTATGCCCAGTTCCAGCTCGATAAAATGACCGGAAATGGGTCAATCAACCTTCCGAAGACTTCACCAATCAACTGGGCGGCCAGTACAAAGTTTTACGGAGTTCGTAGAATGGATTTTAAAAATATTGAAAGTATTTGTATAAATTTGTATATTTATTAAAACAAAAAGGATTTCCGAAAAGGATGCTCACATTTTTCCATTAAAGAAACTCTAGATCCTTCGTTTTTACCGAAGTATAATAATGAGCCTACAGAAAGGCTGCAATATAAGAACTCCTCACCTTCAAATGATCAAGGGTAAGCGAAGGGTCCATCCCCCCCCCCATGACCTCAAAGGTCATGGGATGGATGCTGATGAAGCTAAGGGTGCCAAACAATAATTTCGTTAAAAAACTTTTTTTTTTTTACTGCGTAGTAGGAAAATGATAATAATAGATCCAAATAATAACTAAATATTTTGTTTATGTCAATAGTTTCAGAAAGAGAGTGTAAAAAACCAAAAAGATCATACTTGCAAATATCAGCGGATTCACTTTTTGTAACAACTGACTCCACATAGGGATAGGTACAGTTTTTTCGGACTCTTTCACATTCTGTGGAAACAGAGATTTTTCTTAGAACAATTTTACGTACTGGATTTCATATTTCAAAAAAATGTTATTCAAATCTATGTATCAAAACTTGTATGGTTTAAAAGGTTATACATGCATACTACACATTTCATAAACATATTAAAATCGGGAATTTACTTCTAGCCTATATTATTAGAACATTTATAAGATCGTTAAAGTTACGTTGCGACAAAGTCCCTTTTCCTTTTTGAATATCACAGGAGTCTTAAATATTCAAAATCATAAATGTAATATAGGAATATAGCCCCTTTTTATGACATGAATAAAATCGCTAACTTCTTCAAGTATTGCTTTGTACTTTATACAGTACTAACCTGTCAAATTAGCTTTATCTGTAATTTGAAAAGAGAAAAAAGTGTATTTAATGAAAACAGTCTTCATAGATAGATTATGATTATATATATATATTATATAGATAAAAAAATTAAACAGATAAAGAATATAAACAGATACATTGATAAGTAGACAGAACTATAGATAAATAGATGGACATAATAGATAGACATAAACATAGATAGACATAACAATAGATAGATAGATAAGTAGGTAGATATACAGTTAGATAGACAAAACAATAGATAGATAGATAAGTAGGTAGATATACAGTTAGATAGACAAAACAATAGATAGATAGATAAGTTGGTAGATAAACAGTTAGATAGACAAAACAATAGATAGATAGATAAGTTGGTAGATATACAGTTAGATAGACAAAACAATAGATAGATAGATAAGTAGGTAGATATACAGTTAGATAGACAAAACAATAGATAGATAGATAAGTAGGTAGATATACAGTTAGATAGACAAAACAATAGATAGATAGATAAGTTGGTAGATAAACAGTTAGATAGACAAAACAATAGATAGATAGAGAAGTTGGTAGATAAACAGTTAGATAGACAAAACAATAGATAGATAGATAAGTTGGTAGATAAACAGTTAGATAGACAAAACAATAGATAGATAGATAAGTTGGTAGATAAACAGTTAGATAGACAAAACAATAGATAGATAGATATGTTGGTAGATATACAGTTAGATAGACAAAACAATAGATAGATAAGTTGGTAGATATACAGTTAGATAGACAAAACAATAGATAGATAGATAAGTTGGTAGATATACAGTTAGATAGACAAAACAATAGATAGATAGATAAGTAGGTAGATAAACAGATAGACAAAACAATAGATAGATAGATAAGTTGGTAGATATACAGTTAGATAGACAAAACAATAGATAGATAGATAAGTAGGTAGATAAACAGTTAGATAGACAAAACAATAGATAGATAGATAAGTAGGTAGATAAACAGATAGATAGATAGATAGCAGCGTGTTGCCAGGATTGCAGGTTAGTGGAACAATTATACACCATATGGGAAGGCGGGGCGGGGGACAAAAATGAGCATGTCTGGTTTGTGAAATGAAAGGGACGGGGGTGGCAGGTATTGTAATATTTTCCAACACTAAAACATGCACACAATATCCATGAATGTAAAAACTTACTTAGGGGGAACATGCTGTCCAAGTCTGTGGAGAAATAAATATTTATATTTAGTAAGTAATACCTTCTCCTCGATCAAGTATTATTTAACAAGGAAGACTACTGATACAAGAAGTAGACTAGCCCTCAGAGGCCCACGGAGTCATCGGCGACCAAATAAGTTTAATCTTGTTCTAAAACGTACAATTATTGATTAAATACTTGTTTGTAACTATTATTTGTGTACCCTTAAAGCCCATTGTTCCATCTATGGTACACATAAAAAATAAAAATTGCGTTTGCTAGATTTCAAAATTATACTCAATTACTGCCCCTTATTGCACAGGGCCCCCCCCCCCCCCCCACCCAGAGCCAGACTATAATTTGGGCCTCTGAGGGGTAGACTAGCAACTCTCCAGCAACTGAGGTTAGTACACCGGAACAGTCAACGAAACGTTCCTGGTTCCAGCCCTGCCGCCGACCAATCCCTGGCAAAGAACGTAATAATCTTCTATCTTGAAGTAACGTCTCTAAACTTACAAGTATGTAAACATTTGTTTAAAACTAAACTAATCAAACTGCAAGACTAGACTCAGACCACGGATGAGCGTAGGACGCAATTATCTTCTTAAGAGACGCGTCTGTAATATATAATATAACATAAGATTTTAAAAAAATTAACATTCTTATAGGACCTAACATGTATTGTCGTCTAACATGTCACCCCATAACAAACTAAGTCACCAAATTTAGAAGCACCAAAGATGGGCCGGGCCGCTTGCTTTAATATTTCTTATATTGATAACTTGAAACAGTAAGTTTCGAAATTTCTGATCGCACCCAGTCCTTTAGACTTCCGGTTTAGTAATTCGCTATGATTTTCTCAATGGAAATATAATAATATTACAGCGGAAGTTTTAGGGAAGTTTAGAGTCGTGGGTTATTGGCTGCTCACGGAAAAAAACACCAGCTCTAAAATTAGAGCAAGTGGCCCATCTCATTAAAGTCTTTGGAAGCAAAAAGCATTAATTATGTTTAAAAAAAAACTACAACATAAAGATCTATAAAACAAAATATTCCCTTACCGCATTTGGCTAAGGTTGTGGTGAGATACTGGGTCATGTTGGTCATATAATAGGCTTTGCTCACTAAAGGCATTACATCGTTGTCACAATTCAAGGAAGCTGTGCATCGAAACGACTCCTGAAGCTTTCTGATTGGTGGAAGAAATTGCGATATTTTTAAATCATAGTAATTCTGTGGGTTTTTTTTCTGGGCCAACAAACCAGACAACATAACGTTCCTCCCCCCGCAAAGAACAATGCACTATATTCCATTTGAGAACATGACATATAGCACTCAACTCACACCAAGATAGAATACACCCAATTGACCCACCTAACTACAGCCATTGCACCTGCTCACAAAAAACTGTAGACCTCTTCCTGCTTGAATGCCCTGAGCTAACCTACCGCAGATACACTCTGCTCCCCCTCTCAACCTACCTTTACCAACACACTATATAGCAATATTGAACAACTGAAAAAGACATGCTAATATGTTTGGCAATGACTGCAACCGAACAAACAGCAGTAACCAGTAAATACAATAAAAAATAGGTCGATTGGCTAGGAACTGTAGCGTCTTTCAGATATATATTAATCTATTAACTTTATTTGCAGGGCCGTTGAGAGAATCATAGTGGGCAGGAGCCAGACTGACTGCCCCCTTTTAAAGTTTAAAGTTACAAGATGTGATCTTAAAGGCCAACTAAAGAGGTTTTTCTCAAAAGTGAAGTAATAGTTTAATTTAGTAGTAAATAGAGGAGCTTTGAATGGAGGAGTCTTAATTAGGTGTGACCTTTTGAACTGTAATGTTCGTGAACTTCCTGTTCTATTGTTAAACTAATAAACAAAAAAAGCATGCTTTTAGTGGTGTTTGACAATTGATTTCAACCTCGACGGCCAGTTCTAGTCTTTTAGAATTATACAAAGGATACAATATTAGTTATGAGGAATCCGTTTTTAACATCAAAAGTGAGTAGGCGATAATTAATACTCAAGTGTCAGTCGCGTGAGCTAAAATGTTTATTTGTTTACAAAATAAATGAGTCAAGAGTTGCGTTTTCTTGGTTATTGAAAAACAAAATGCGTAAATTCATAAAAACGAATAACAAAAATTCTTTTCAAATCTTTTGCATTTAGCAATAAGTTTGATATTTTAAAAAGGTGATTTTTCACTTCTGACTTCCACAATACATTTTTTTATTTTGTAAACATCTTTTGGAAATGAAATAAATTTTAATCCCCAACAAATTTAAGTACAACCAGTAAAGTAGCACACAGACATTGTTTCGAAGAAAATGATCGAATAAGAACGGAAATGTTATTGCATGTGACCTTTTATGCATGCATACACGTTAATACTTGTCCATAGCAGCACTGTCAGCTACATCAAGGTAAAAGGAAATGTACAACAAAAATTAAAGAAAACAAAAAGAAGTATACTAACGCGCACAAATCGGAGCCGTTGGGTCTGAATTCAGCGATGGAGAGGCACTGCATGGTAGCAGCTTCGCATTCTGTTCAAGAAAGAAGAATATCTTTGACCATTATAAACGTACTACCGTATATACTCGCGTAAAGTCCCTTTTTTGTCGAAATTTTTGGTTAAAAAAGTGCGACTTATACGCGAGTATATACGGTAGTTCATATGCTCATAAAAATGACATTGACAAATATACAATTACATTTGTAGATAATGTTTTGGGTATTAATACATTTTGAATTTGTCAGATTGTATGTTTATCATTGATATGGCATTCACCTTTCTTCTTGCTGGTTTTTCATTATAAAACAAGTAATATTCATTTATAGGTAACTAATTTGTTTTCCTAAAGGTAGATCAATGAACATTAAATTCTATTATTTTTTTTCACAATCGATCCAAAGGCCTAAATTAAAGTGACATGTATATTGACTCAAGGTAATTATGAATATACTCGAAGTTACGCCCGTCAAAAATGACGGAGAAATGATTGATTGCAATGTGTTCTTTAAAAGAGAAAGAAAAAATTAAACACAATTTTAACAAAACCTATAGTGCGAACGTTTCTTTCGGTATTTAGATTATAAATTAAAGTAACATGTTTATTAACTCAAGAATATATATATATATATAACCACACACACCTAAAAAACTGCAACTAATAAATATATTAAAATTCACTTAAACGACGAAGTAATTCTAATATAAATTAATCTCAACGCTTGTATTGGATTTGGTGATCATAGATAATTATTAGTAATCAAATATAGATCTAGGTTTTTAAAGTATATTTTTGGGGCAATATATAGTGTATGGAGAAAGTTAAATATATCATTACCTGTAAAGGTCAGGGTCCTCCTTAGTAAACTTGGAATAACTGTATGAAAAGAGAATATAAATGTATCATTATATACTTCATATATATCTATATATACATATATATAATAAATATAAAGATATGTATATATAATTTATTTTTTATTATGACATAGACATGTGTTTCCTGTGCGTGTTTTTGTGCAGCATTTTTAAAAATGTAACCTATCCAGGCAGGTAATCCAAGCAGATTATCCAGAGTGTGTCCATATGAGAATACAGGTACGATGGGATAGATAACAGACATGACAGAGTGAGAGTTAGACAGATAAAAAGGCTTACCGTTATATAGATTGATTTATGGAATGTAAAACTAACTGACTTACTGCAAGGATTAGGGGAATAACTTACTGAAAGGATTAGTGGAATAAACAACTTACTGAAAGGATTTTTGGAATAAACAACTTACTGAAAGGATTTTTGGAATAAACAACTTACTGAAAGGATTTTTGGAATAAACATTTTACTGAAAGGATTTTTGGAATAAACATTTTACTGAAAGGATTAGTGGAATAAACATTTTACTGAAAGGATTAGTGGGATAACTTACTGAAAGGATTAGTGGGATAACTTACTGAAAGGATTAGTGGGATAACTTACTGAAAGGATTAGTGGGATAACTTACTGCAAGGATTAGTGGAATAAACAACTTACTTCAAGGATTAGTGGAATAAACAACTTACTTCAAGGATTAGTGGAATAAACAACTTACTGAAAGGATTAGTGGAATAAACAACTTACTGAAAGGATTAGTGGAATAAACAACTTACTGACAGGATTAGTGGAATAAACAACTTACTGAAAGGATTAGTGGAATAAACAACTTACTGAAAGGATTAGTGGAATAAACAACTTACTGAAAGGATAAGTGGAATAAACAACTTACTGAAAGGATTAGTGGAATAAACAACTTACTGAAAGGATTAGTGGAATAAACAACTTACTGAAAGGATAAGTGGAATAAATAACTTACTGTAAGGATTAGTTGAACAACTTACTGAAAGGATTAGTGGAATAAAAGACTTACTGAAAGGATTAGTAGAACAACTTACTGAAAGGATTAGTGGAATAAACAACGTACTGCAAGGATTAGTGGAATAAACAACTTACTGCAAGGATTAGTAGAGTTTATCTTGGCTCTAGCTTGCTCACTTGCAACCATAGCTGTTACCTGTGGAAACACGATCATTTCTACAATGCATAAAATCCAATAAAATTAAACAACAGTCTTAAGTTTACCGGCCAGGAATCAATTTCAGGACAGAATCACAAATGAAGGAATGACGCAGTTGTCGGCCCTTCCTTCGGTTTTTGCTAGAACTGGGGGAGATTGCTCGAACTGGGGGAGATTGCTCGAACTGGGTGAGATTGCTCGAACTGGGTGAGATTGCTCGAACTGGGTGAGATTGCTCGAACTGGGTGAGATTGCTCGAACTGGGTGAGATTGCTCGAACTGGGTGAGATTGCTCGAACTGGGTGAGATTGCTCGAACTGGGTGAGATTGCTCGAACTGGGTGAGATTGCTCGAACTGGGTGAGATTGCTCGAACTGGGTGAGATTGCTAGAACTGGGTGAGATTGCTAGAACTGGGTGAGATTGCTAGAACTGGGTGAGATTGCTAGAACTGGGTGAGATTGCTAGAACTGGGTGAGATTGCTAGAACTGGGTGAGATTGCTAGAACTGGGTGAGATTGCTAGAACTGGGTGAGATTGCTAGAACTGGGGGAGATTGCTAGAACTGGGTGAGATTGCTAGAACTGGGTGAGATTGCTAGAACTGGGGGAGATTGCTAGAACTGGGGGAGATTGCTAGAACTGGGTGAGATTGCTAGAACTGGGTGAGATTGCTAGAACTGGGGGAGATTGCTAGAACTGGGGGAGATTTCTAGAACTGGGTGAGATTGCTAGAACTGGGTGAGATTGCTAGAACTGGGGGAGATTTCTAGAACTCTTATTGCTCCACTATGGGGCACGGTGGCCTAGCTGGCAGAGCGTACGACTGGCAATCCGAAGGTTCTAGGTTCGAATCCTGGTTCAGGATATGCTTTTTTTTGCCATGACTTGAGCGTGTTCCCGAGTCTATCCAGCTTTGATGGTACCTGACATTAGTTTGGGGTAAAGTAAAGGCGGCTGTGCATTGTGCTGGCCACCCCCCCCCCCTCCAGTATACAGTGGCCAAAGAAACTGGTGAACGCTGCTTCACAGTCCATATGATCAGTTTGGTCAGACGGGTAGCCTACTTTACTTTTAGTTCCACTAAACGTCAGTATTATCCAAAGTAATTGCTGATCTTAATAATTACACCATTGGCACTAAGCTATCTGTTGATTGTAACCATATTTACAAGTCTTTTTTTTACTCATAATTTTTATTATTGGCTGCTTGCTTTTTATATGTTTATTAAATGATGGTGCAATAGTGCAATCCGCCACTTTGTAAGTCAAGTCAAATTTCTATTGCATTCGAATATTGAATAACAATCTAATTAGAGACCGACCGAAATCAAATTTGTGGTTTAGGCCGAAAACGAAACCGTATCGAAAATTATAAATTGACTTTCGGACGAAACCAAAACCGGTTCCCCTCCCTCCCTTCCCGCTCAATGTCGCAAGTCACAGGCCGGAAAAGCCAAATGTGCTAAGTTTTGTAGGTGGTTTGATGTTATTTTTATCGCAAGTAATAGATCTAGTTATTATTTTGAAACACAATATCTAAAACTAAATAGTGTTAGTTAGCAAGGCATTTCAAGAATTGTTTTGTTCGAATTCATTATTAAAAATATTTCCATTAGAACCAAAAAAAAAAATGGTCTTCTACTTGAAGTAATGATTACCCTTCCAACTTCCAACCAGCATTATGTATATATGTATAATGTATTATGTATAATGTTATTCAAAATTATCAGTAAGACGAATAATAGAAGCAGCATTATCGTTGCAATCTAAAAATTGAAAGTTAAAATAGATATTCGACAGTTGACCGAAAGTCATTGTCACAGTAAACCGAACGCTAACTTTTTTTATTTGGCCGAAACCGAAACTACACCGAAAAAGACCATTTGCCTATTTAAATCTAATATCTATAAATGTAAAGAAAAGGCAACTTTATTGATTAAACATTAGTATTGAAGAACACACAACATTCATATCCCATAGCAACCACACATCTGTTATAATAACAATGAATAATTAATTTATATATATGTGGTGTTCATGTAAAACATTAGGGCCAAGGGGAGGAGGGGGAATAACTCAGTCTTTTATCTAGTTTCTTTTGATTATTTATCAAATGTTTAGCTTACCTGAGTTTCATTATCGCACGTTGAAGGCAACAAACACTGGACATAGTTGACCAGATGTCTGAGAGAAGAAAAATACATTTTTTTAATTGATATAAAATATTCATTGTTAACTTGGTTGGTTGCAATGCTAATTTATATTTTCTTTTAAATTAATCAATACTTTGTTTTCATGATCAATCTATATATTTATCAATCTATTTATTTATCAATCTATCTATCTATCTATCTATATATATATATATATATATATATCAGCCGGGGCGAAATGAGGATTTCGTATGGAGTGGAGGTGCTGAAATTTGGCATGACTAGCGTTTTCCAAATTGTGGACAAATTTAGTAAAGATATTTTCATGAACATTTTTTTTTACAAATTGTGAATTGCAGATTAGACCCCCCCCCCCCCCCCCACATCGCCCCCCCTGCCCACATATATTCGCCCCCCCCCCCCCGTTAAGCAATTATCTATCAACCGTTATTTATCTGATATATTTATCTCTACCAGAAATTATAAAACGTATAAAAAAACCTACAAGCATATCCCTTCAGAATCGTTGGATATCTTAGACAAAGCCATCAAGTTATCTGTATACGCAAATAGACAGTCTCGTTTCTTTGAGGGACAGCCTGAAAATATTACCATGTCAACAGTGCAAGATACTTACAGTGTAATGCATGTAGTAGAGCTAACAGAAGTAATGCATGTAGTAGAGCTTACAGAAATAAAGCATGTAATTGGCTATGTTATGTGTGTTTGATGACACCATTGCATTATGTATCTTTAGAATTCTTAAAGTGATATACAAAGTGATATGCCAAACCTAGATTGAAAAAAAAGTATATTTTTTAAGCCACAATAGTCAATGTATGTCCAAAATAACATTAATTGTTACTTACCGACTGTTGCTGTAAATAAAAGATATAAAAAGAAAACATTATTGTATTCGTTATACTATCTTTTCGATTAGAATAATAAAACAATTTAAAGAAAAGTATTGGCTATATATTGCAGTGCATCTCTAATTTAGTGTTAAATAATTTGCCTAAATTAATAGATAGACATATTGAAAGAAACATACAAATACACACAGATAAAAATGCCCAGACAAACCATGTTCGAATAAAAAAAAATGCAGAAAGACAGGCCGATAGAAGGACCCGGACAGGCTGCTGTTAGACATGTGCTAGTAAATAACAGACTGTTACGAAGACAGACATGAATACAGACGGACATGAATACAGACAGACAGACAAATAAGATAGACAGAAAGAGAAATACATGATGATGGTTATTTATATAACACATCTTTCCATGTTATCACATAGCATGATCACTGCGATTTTGGTACGAACTTCAGTGGAAGATGTAAGGGTAAGTAATGCATACAAACACTAGATAATGAAAGGTCTTTTAACTCTGTATAAAAGTCTCTTTTGTCACAGAATGCCTCATTGACAAAGGCCAGCCAATCCATAATATAGAAGGCGCCAGAGATTTAAACGAGAGCACTCCATCAGGTCTTCTCTTTGTCACCATGCACCCATGGGAGTTTTCAGGAGCGCATTACTTTGATAGCGCATGCTTTGGTACTAACTCTGTGAAGGTAGGATGCAGGAAGGTGCAGTGTAGATGAATAGACAGGTAGGTGAATAGACAGGTAGGTGAATAGACAGGTAGGTGAATAGACAGGTAGGTGAATAGACAGGTAGGTGAATAGACAGGTAGGTGAATAGACAGGTAGGTGAATAGACAGGTAGGTGAATAGACAGGTAGGTGAATAGACAGGTAGGTGAATAGACAGGTAGGTGAATAGACAGGTAGGTGAATAGACAGGTAGGTGAATAGACAGGTAGGTGAATAGACAGGTAGGTGAATAGACAGGTAGGTGAATAGACAGGTAGGTGAATAGACAGGTAGGTGAATAGACAGGTAGGTGAATAGACAGGTGGTGAATAGACAGGTAGGTGAATAGACAGGTAGGTGAATAGACAGGTAGGTGAATAGACAGGTAGGTGAATAGACAGGTAGGTGAATAGACAGGTAGGTGAATAGACAGGTAGGTGAATAGACAGGTAGGTGAATAGACAGGTAGGTGAATAGACAGGTAGGTGAATAGACAGGTAGGTGAATAGACAGGTAGGTGAATAGACAGGTAGGTGAATAGACAGGTAGGTGAATAGACAGGTAGGTGAATAGACAGGTAGGTGAATAGACAGGTAGGTGAATAGACAGGTAGGTGAATAGACAGGTAGGTGAATAGACAGGTAGGTGAATAGACAGGTAGGTGAATAGACAGGTAGGTGAATAGACAGGTAGGTGAATAGACAGGTAGGTGAATAGACAGGTAGGTGAATAGACAGGTAGGTGAATAGACAGGTAGGTGAATAGACAGGTAGGTGAATAGACAGGTAGGTGAATAGACAGGTAGGTGAATAGACAGGTAGGTGAATAGACAGGTAGGTGAATAGACAGGTAGGTGAATAGACAGGTAGGTGAATAGACAGGTAGGTGAATAGACAGGTAGGTGAATAGACAGGTAGGTGAATAGACAGGTAGGTGAATAGACAGGTAGGTGAATAGACAGGTAGGTGAATAGACAGGTAGGTGAATAGACAGGTAGGTGAATAGACAGGTAGGTGAATAGACAGGTAGGTGAATAGACAGGTAGGTGAATAGACAGGTAGGTGAATAGACAGGTAGGTGAATAGACAGGTAGGTGAATAGACAGGTAGGTGAATAGACAGGTAGGTGAATAGACAGGTAGGTGAATAGACAGGTAGGTGAATAGACAGGTAGGTGAATAGACAGGTAGGTGAATAGACAGGTAGGTGAATAGACAGGTAGGTGAATAGACAGGTAGGTGAATAGACAGGTAGGTGAATAGACAGGTAGGTGAATAGACAGGTAGGTGAATAGACAGGTAGGTGAATAGACAGGTAGGTGAATAGACAGGTAGGTGAATAGACAGGTAGGTGAATAGACAGGTAGGTGAATAGACAGGTAGGTGAATAGACAGGTAGGTGAATAGACAGGTAGGTGAATAGACAGGTAGGTGAATAGACAGGTAGGTGAATAGACAGGTAGGTGAATAGACAGGTAGGTGAATAGACAGGTAGGTGAATAGACAGGTAGGTGAATAGACAGGTAGGTGAATAGACAGGTAGGTGAATAGACAGGTAGGTGAATAGACAGGTAGGTGAATAGACAGGTAGGTGAATAGACAGGTAGGTGAATAGACAGGTAGGTGAATAGACAGGTAGGTGAATAGACAGGTAGGTGAATAGACAGGTAGGTGAATAGACAGGTAGGTGAATAGACAGGTAGGTGAATAGACAGGTAGGAGGTGAATAGACAGGTAGGTGAATAGACAGGTAGGTGAATAGACAGGTAGGTGAATAGACAGGTAGGTGAATAGACAGGTAGGTGAATAGACAGGTAGGTGAATAGACAGGTAGGTGAATAGACAGGTAGGTGAATAGACAGGTAGGTGAATAGACAGGTAGGTGAATAGACAGGTAGGTGAATAGACAGGTAGGTGAATAGACAGGTAGGTGAATAGACAGGTAGGTGAATAGACAGGTAGGTGAATAGACAGGTAGGTGAATAGACAGGTAGGTGAATAGACAGGTAGGTGAATAGACAGGTAGGTGAATAGACAGGTAGGTGAATAGACAGGTAGGTGAATAGACAGGTAGGTGAATAGACAGGTAGGTGAATAGACAGGTAGGTGAATAGACAGGTAGGTGAATAGACAGGTAGGTGAATAGACAGGTAGGTGAATAGACAGGTAGGTGAATAGACAGGTAGGTGAATAGACAGGTAGGTGAATAGACAGGTAGGTGAATAGACAGGTAGGTGAATAGACAGGTAGGTGAATAGACAGGTAGGTGAATAGACAGGTAGGTGAATAGACAGGTAGGTGAATAGACAGGTAGGTGAATAGACAGGTAGGTGAATAGACAGGTAGGTGAATAGACAGGTAGGTGAATAGACAGGTAGGTGAATAGACAGGTAGGTGAATAGACAGGTAGGTGAATAGACAGGTAGGTGAATAGACAGGTAGGTGAATAGACAGGTAGGTGAATAGACAGGTAGGTGAATAGACAGGTAGGTGAATAGACAGGTAGGTGAATAGACAGGTAGGTGAATAGACAGGTAGGTGAATAGACAGGTAGGTGAATAGACAGGTAGATGAATAGACAGGTAGATGAATAGACAGGTAGATGAATAGACAGGTAGATGAATAGACAGGTAGATGAATAGACAGGTAGATGAATAGACAGGTAGATGAATAGACAGGTAGATGAATAGACAGGTAGATGAATAGACAGGTAGATGAATAGACAGGTAGATGAATAGACAGGTAGATGAATAGACAGGTAGATGAATAGACAGGTAGATGAATAGACAGGTAGATGAATAGACAGGTAGATGAATAGACAGGTAGATGAATAGACAGGTAGATGAATAGACAGGTAGATGAATAGACAGGTAGATGAATAGACAGGTAGATGAATAGACAGGTAGATGAATAGACAGGTAGATGAATAGACAGGTAGATGAATAGACAGGTAGATGAATAGACAGGTAGATGAATAGACAGGTAGATGAATAGACAGGTAGATGAATAGACAGGTAGATGAATAGACAGGTAGATGAATAGACAGGTAGATGAATAGACAGGTAGATGAATAGACAGGTAGATGAATAGACAGGTAGATGAATAGACAGGTAGATGAATAGACAGGTAGATGAATAGACAGGTAGATGAATAGACAGGTAGATGAATAGACAGGTAGATGAATAGACAGGTAGATGAATAGACAGGTAGATGAATAGACAGGTAGATGAATAGACAGGTAGATGAATAGACAGGTAGATGAATAGACAGGTAGATGAATAGACAGGTAGATGAATAGACAGGTAGATGAATAGACAGGTAGATGAATAGACAGGTAGATGAATAGACAGGTAGATGAATAGACAGGTAGATGAATAGACAGGTAGATGAATAGACAGGTAGATGAATAGACAGGTAGATGAATAGACAGGTAGATGAATAGACAGGTAGATGAATAGACAGGTAGATGAATAGACAGGTAGATGAATAGACAGGTAGATGAATAGACAGGTAGATGAATAGACAGGTAGATGAATAGACAGGTAGATGAATAGACAGGTAGATGAATAGACAGGTAGATGAATAGACAGGTAGATGAATAGACAGGTAGATGAATAGACAGGTAGATGAATAGACAGGTAGATGAATAGACAGGTAGATGAATAGACAGGTAGATGAATAGACAGGTAGATGAATAGACAGGTAGATGAATAGACAGGTAGATGAATAGACAGGTAGATGAATAGACAGGTAGATGAATAGACAGGTAGATGAATAGACAGGTAGATGAATAGACAGGTAGATGAATAGACAGGTAGATGAATAGACAGGTAGATGAATAGACAGGTAGATGAATAGACAGGTAGATGAATAGACAGGTAGATGAATAGACAGGTAGATGAATAGACAGGTAGATGAATAGACAGGTAGATGAATAGACAGGTAGATGAATAGACAGGTAGATGAATAGACAGGTAGATGAATAGACAGGTAGATGAATAGACAGGTAGATGAATAGACAGGTAGATGAATAGACAGGTAGATGAATAGACAGGTAGATGAATAGACAGGTAGATGAATAGACAGGTAGATGAATAGACAGGTAGATGAATAGACAGGTAGATGAATAGACAGGTAGATGAATAGACAGGTAGATGAATAGACAGGTAGATGAATAGACAGGTAGATGAATAGACAGGTAGGTGAATAGACAGGTAGGTGAATAGACAGGTAGGTGAATAGACAGGTAGGTGAATAGACAGGTAGGTGAATAGACAGGTAGGTGAATAGACAGGTAGGTGAATAGACAGGTAGGTGAATAGACAGGTAGGTGAATAGACAGGTAGGTGAATAGACAGGTAGGTAAAAACAAAGATACTTAGATAAATAAACAAATAGATAAGCGCACATACTAATTGGTGGATAAACGTCGTTTGTTAGATCTGAAAAGGAAAAAGTATATAAAAAATAAATTAGCATTTTATAAACTTATTTACTTAATAAATCAATTTGGAAAATGAAAATGATGAAAACAACTGTCAATGATGACATGTTATACGAGAGGGCACGTTTTTTTTTTAAACTATAAAACAATGCTATGACTAATATTTGTTTTTCTATACGATTCAAATATTAACCCTTACAGTCCCGGTCGCATATATAGCGGAACTGAAGGCAGCATAGATAGAAGTAGGTCGGTACGGGAAGGGTTAAACATAGTCGATTACTTAGTTTCAATGTGAACATTGTTAATCTATTTATATTATTCTATTGATTATAATCGGAAATAATACTGTAGATGTATGAGTCTAGCATTCACTTACTGCAAGAGGCACTGTTGACCGTATCGCCACCACGGAGAAATGCCAACCGTAGGTAGACGTCAGAAACACAGGTTAGGTTCTTTAAGCACTGGAAACTTGCATTGTACTGGCTGGGTTTGAACAATTGAATTCGAAAAAAAAATTCAAATATATAATAATAATGACAATAATAATATGTATTTGTATTGCGCTGCCAACAAACATAATGTAAGCTCAGAGCCCATTTAACATACAACTAAAAACACGGATATAATATCTAGACTAAGAAATATAAAGCTAATTGATGATTTACAACTTTACATACATAGGACAAATAAAATAAATGAAGAATTAACCGATATAACATATTATGACATATATCGAAGGCAGTAAGGGTCTAAAGCCTGTCATCTAAGGTAAATATTTAAAATAATGAGTTTTTAAGTTCTTTTTTAAAGTAACAATAGAGCTTATCTATTTTTTGTTCAATAACTTGTTTTTTTTTTTTTACATTCATATTAAGTGTATGATGACTTGTATTTGGAATGTTGAATTAGAAACAATGATCAAATATATTACAATTATAACCTAATAATACATTCTTGTCAAAAAACTTGATTGTTTTTTTAACAGACATATTGTATGTACGATACTTGCTGTATTTGGAAAGTTGAAAGAGATACATCTATCAAATATATTACAAAGTATTCATCTATTTCTTGTTAAAAAGGGTGTTGTTTTTCTTAGATATCAAGGTTTAAAAATGGATAGAGAAATTCAGATTAGAAATTGTGTTGTTTAAAACAAGCAACGTTTGACTCAAGTGCCGAACATTTCAATAGTACGATCTTTTTTTATCGTCAAAAACAATTCTCTTTAACACCTAATAAATTTTAGATCTAATATGATCTCTAATGATCTCTCCCATCCCCTATAACAAAAAAAAAAGAAAGACACAAAAAATGCTAGCAAATATTATTTACAACAGATGAAATCCAAAACCAGCTTTAAAAAGGCTAACTTGGCAACAATGCAATAGAAATACGTATACTAAACATACATATCCTATTGTCAACAACAGTGAAGAGGTTGACCTACTTAAGAAAAACTTTAAATAAATAATACTAAATGATTACATCTAGTGAAAAAATACATTGTCATGAGCACAGAATATGTATAGAACAGAATGCGCAATCGCATTTTTTTCTGTTTCCGGAAGTAATACCGACGCCATACTGTTTAAACGCAGCGGTCCTGGTTACACTATATATTAATGCTTATTTACAATGTCTTTTTCTTCAAATCTACAAGTTCAAAATCTCAAAGCTAATGTTTCAGGCAAAGGTTACAAAAACTGTTGTGTAATAAACTGCAACAATGATGCGAGAACGATTGATTATCGTACCGAGCTACGCCTAGGCCTAGGCCAGGGGTCGGCAACCTTTTGAGGCGGAAGAGCCAAAAGTTACAATTTACACAATTTCCCAGTTTTTAAAGAGCCACTAACATGTTTTTTCATTATTATCGTATTTGATTAGGAGTAGGATTGGCCTACTTAAAGGGCCTACAAAATTGATTTTTGATTTAAAATAAATAGTTTTAAATATGAAATAATAGGGGCCTATTTATTCATATAAAATATACAAATGTTTCGCACAAAATATATTAAAGTATTTTAGCTAGCTCTGCTAGAATAATAAGATTAGTAATCAAATAGTAGGCCTATAACTATAATTATTGAATAATAGATAGTTACAATAGTTACATCAATGGGAGCAATGGCCTTGAATGCCTTTGAAAGTTTGGCTAAATCTAGCTTATAACTTGTTTTCAGTTTCAAGCACGCCTCTAGATTTGTATTTGTTAGTTGGCTTCTTACTTTACTTTTTATTATATTTCATGCAAGAGAACGCTTGCTCGCACGAATATGTTGACTCGAAGATCGTCAGCACTCCAAATGCCAACTTCTACTCCTCACTGTAGCATTCTGGAAGACTATTCCATGCGTCAAATATGAGTGCCTCAATTTACGGCATTTCTTTTAGAGTTTAGAACTGTCCAGTTGTGCAGCGTGACGTGCATGCTTTTCTGGACCTCCAACTCACAACCTTGCTCCGAAGAAGACTGAACACTACCGCCCGTTGGGTTGTTGGCTGGGTAGTATATAAAGTAGTCTAAGTAGTGACTAACGGCTGTCAGCTTCGTCTGTCCGTCTACTCTATCCTCCCAGCCTGTTCATGTCTGCCATGGCGTGCCACATGGGTCTGTCCTCGGCCGTGTTCTTTTCACACTTTACACCCAACCCCTCTCCTTTGTCATCGAACGACACAAACTGAAATATCATTCTTTCGCCGATGACACCCAGCTGTATAACAGTGATGAGCCTGAAGACTTCGACGGGCTCCTTGCTTCCATCTCCATTTGTTTCCTGGACATCAAGAACTGGATGACGGAAAACAAGTTCAAGTTGAACCTGTTATCGTCGGTACGAGACAGAGGATCGTGTCCCTCGCTGCGTCCGATCTTTAGCTGGCCGACGCAACAGTACCTTTGTCCCCCACTGTCAAGAGCCTTGGCGTCTATCTGGACTCCACGCTGTCCATGCAGCCCCACATCTCCTTCCTCACCAAAATCTGCTTCTTCCACCTGCGTCGTATTGCCGCCATCCGTCGCTATTTCACTAATGAAGCTTGTGTTAAGCTTGTCATCTCTCTCCTCTTTTCCCGCTTGAATTATTGCAATTCAATCTTGGCTGGCCTCTCGGCCTCCTCCCTTCAGGGCATCCAACGTGTCCAGAACTGTGCTACCCGACTGGTCCTTAAGAAGAAGAAGTCGACACATATATCACTCCTCTGCTCCGATCTCTGCGCTGGCTACCGCTTGGCCAGAGCCATAGTTTCAACAACTTCAGGAGTCGGCTGAAGACCCATCCATTCAAGTAGCAGTATTCACCTGTACATGTATACATTTTCGTCCTTTATTCGTTGTCTGTACTCTGTCTGTAACTGTTGACGGCGCATAGAACTGTTCCCAACGGGATATGCGCTATACAAATATTATTATTTGGCTATTATTATTACTCCACCTATTACCAATGTTCTCTGTTGAGTGATTTTATACTGTTTTATATAATATTTTTTATGAGTTTTGAAAATAAAATAATATAATTATTAATAGGCTATTTGCGCATGGAACTGGAGAGCCGCATCTTGATATCGAAAGAGCCGCATGCGGCTCGCGAGCCGCAGGTTGCCGACCCCTGGCCTAGGCTATCTTTTCAAATAGGCTATCATTATCGGGTAATACAATTTTACATCATATAGGCCTAATCCTATAATGTTGAAAAGAAAATGGGTAATTAAGTCAAATTTATATAAAAGTAAGCCTATAATGAAATATAATATAGGCCCTATATATAGGCTACTGGTAATATTTATGGTACGCCTAGTTATCCTTTCTCATTATACTATAGTAGCGTCTCTAGCGACCGCTACCTTGCGTCGAAAAAAAAATGGCGGAATCGAGCTTCACTTTTAGTGACTGCGCATATAGGGATTGCGCATTCTGTTCTATACCTATTCTGTGGTCATGAGTCACTTGTTTATTCAACTATACATTTGCTCTACTTTACTTCGCCTCTTGAAAACCAAGAGCTAATGGGGCGTGACTATTCTTTATATGCTCAGCTGGGGATGTGGGGGAGGGGGGCGGGGACTGTAGGGTGTCTTTCATCCCACTGTAATATATATTCTCTTTCATTTCACATGTTTTTATTATCATCTGAAAACATCTAGCGGCCATTTCCAACTTGCCTTTAAAAGCGGGGGACTTGAAAAGTCCAACGCCCTGATGGCTCTACGCTCTCAATCCAATATGTGTAGTAAATGTACTTACGACTCAAAATAAAATATGAAAATGTTATACGTTTTACAGACGTTCCTTCTACATAGAAGACTATTGCGTCCACTAAGCCCAAAACTCTTGCAGGGCGGCAAGGATCGGTCGGAGCTGGGGATAGAACCCGCGACGTGTCGGTTGACAGTCCGGTGAACTAACCGCTGGACCAGCCGGAATCGACCATTCCTCAGCCCCAAACTCTACCCCTCTGTAACCCAAAAGCACCCTTTTACCAACTACGTTAATACAATTTATTATTGTCACAACAATGTCAACAAATGAGAAACACTTTGTTTTAAAAAAAAACGTAACTTACTCGCATTTAGTTTCGTTGACTTGTAGAGTTGCATTAGTCAGAAGTAAACAGGCTGTAGTGGCAGCTGTGCAGTTTGCGTCTTGATACATGCGTCCAGTGAGGGGAAAAACAAATTAATAATATCATATGTAACACGCTTAGGCTATAATAGTGCATGATAAATAATAATAACAAGTTTGTTTATAAAGCGCTGCCAACAAAAGTAATGTAAGCCCCGAGCGCATTTAACAACTAAACAAAAACATGCGCAGAGCTAACTGCAAGAACATGCGCAGAGCTAACTGCAAGAACATGCGCAGAGCTAACTGCAAGAACATGCGCAGAGCTAACTGCAAGAACATGCGCAGAGCTAACTGCAAGAACATGCGCAGAGCTAACTGCAAGAACATGCAAGAACATGCAAGAACATGCAAGAACATGCAAGAACATGCAAGAACATGCAAGAACATGCAAGAACATGCAAGAACATGCAAGAACATGCAAGAACATGCAAGAACATGCAAGAACAGGGCTAGATTTCATTAGGCTTCATAAGTATATACATCTTTTTTTTTTTTTGGGGGGGGGGGATTAGCGCTAAATGATAATCCCAAAACTTGACGAAAAAAACAACACCAGACATAACAAAAAGTATAGACTAGTATTCACCAACTTCATATAAAGGTAAAGCAGTATGAGACTAAATACGTTTAAAAATGCGAGGAAGTTCTTTTTAAAAGTAATGATGCCTCATTAAGACTGGTGTATGGGGATCAAATTCCAGACTTTTAATGCAAGATGTAAAGAAGGTTATCGTGCCAACATTCGTCAAGGAAAGAAACGGTGCAGCTCCAGAAGCGAAGACTCAACAGAACGGGGTGCTATATGAATATGTTTAGTATTAGAGAAGTACTTTAACGTAAACATAGACATGTATAACAGATTTAAGTAATCGACTTTCAAAAGGTGCTTAGGCATTATCCACACTGTGTAAAAGAATATATGTTGTTATTTATTATATGCTGATCTTTAGCACAACTTTCAAATGGTAGGCTACTAAGTACTCTAATATAATAATTATATTCGTACAGCTCTGCGAACAAACATAATTAAAGCTCAGAATTCATTTAACATTCAGCAACAAACTATTAAGAACACAGTTATAATTCTATAAGCTGAACATAAAAAATAAAGCTAATTTAGCATTAACCAACTTAACATAAAAGTATAACAGTAAGGGTGATCAAAATGTTCAACGAAGGTAAATATTAAAATTAGTGTTTTCAAGTTCTTTTTAAAAGTTTCCTTTAATATGTGAACATCTGTATACATCTCTCTCTCTCTCTGTATCTCTCTCTCTCTCTCTCTCTCTCTGTATCTCTCTCTCCCCCTATAAGCCCATTGATTCAACAAAGTACTGTTTACTCTGGTAGCCATGGTAACTAGATAAAGTTTCTCTGTGCATTTATCTATTTATAGATCTATTATTCATCGATCTTTTTTTTTTTATCTTCTATGTGTCAGATATATAATAAATAAATACACTATCAGTATATATATTTATAATCTATGTGACATCTTTGTCTTAGGTCGGCTATCTATCAAATAATCAACCTTTCTATCATCCTTGTATTTATCATCTATCTTTGTCAGTCTATCATCAATCTATATACATGTATTTTTCATTTCAAATCTCTCCGTTATAAGAGTGAGGAAAAATAGAAAGAAAGAGAAAAGGTAGAAATGGTAAGAGAAAGAGAGGCATGTTCCAGTTACCATGACAACGGCACATACACGTAATTCAATAAAGGACTTCGCCTTAAAAAAAAAACATAATTATTCTCATCGATTTCCCCAGAAGTCGATATTCTGGCCGCAATCGATTAGTCTTTGCCGCACTACCCCTTGTTATTTTCCACTATCCCCTCTTCCCATCTGGCTCAACTATATCTGATGCATCATTTTGTATGGATTCTTCGCCTACCTTCAATTCGTATCGACACCCCCCCTCCGGAGCCCCGCCGACGCCGTCCAAATGGACGCTTGCCGCCCATGTGTGTTTAACATGAACGTGCGGGCTATTGTTTTTGTTTTTCTTTAGCCTAACTAAATTATTCAGCGCAACGAATACATTGCGAATAATGGATGAACTAGCAGAAGAATTAACTCGAGTGTTGTTCTAGTGTTGTCCAATGGGCTTGCGAGAGTCTTTTTAAGTTTATTGTAAATATGACACAAAGTAAAGTATCATTTACATATGACACAAGTATCATTTACATATGACACAAAGTAAAGTATCATTTACATATGACACAAAGTAAAGTATCATTTACATATGACACAAAGTAAAGTATCATTTACATATGACACAAAGTAAAGTATCATTTACATATGACACAAAGTAAAGTATCATTTAAATATGACACAAAGTAAAGTATCATTTACATATGGCACAAAGTAAAGTATCATTTACATATGACACAAAGTAAAGTATCATTTACATATGACACAAAGTAAAGTATCATTTACATATGACACAAAGTAAAGTATCATTTACAAATGGCACAAAGTAAAGTTTCATTTAAATATGGCACAAAGTAAAGTTTCATTTAAATATGGCACAAAGTAAAGTATCTTTTAAATATGAAACAAAGTAAAGTATCATTTAAATATGACACAAAGTAAAGTATCATTTAAATATTACACAAAGTAAAGTATCATTTAAATATGGCACAAAGTAAAGTATCATTTAAATATGGCACAAAGTAAAGTATCATTTAAATATGGCACAAAGTAAAGTATCATTTAAATATGGCACAAAGTAAAGTATCATTGGAGTAAATAACAAACGCACTGTACTTTAAAGTAGGTGAACTATTTGACTGTTTATATATAACTCTAATATATCCACACTGTTTATATATATATATATATATATATATATATATATATATATATATATATATATATATATATAATATATATATATATATATATATATATATATATATATATATATATATATATATATATAAATATATATATTATAACTAGTATATATACACAGAGTGGGGCAAGGTGGACCAACGACAGCGCGTTCACCTGATGTGCCGAAGGGGCTGGGCTCAAATCCTGGTGACGGCTAGAATTTGTTATCGTTCTGTATGGTGCGCCTCTGAGTCTACCCAGCTGTGATGGGTACCTGAATTTAGTTGGGGGTAAAGAAATGCGGCTGTGCCTTGTGCTGGCCACACAATCACCTAGTATGCCGTAGCCTAAGAAACTGGGGAATGCTGCTTCACTGGCCCTATGCTATGGATTAATTCGGTCAGACGGGATACAGATGGAAGGGGGAGAGAGAAAGGTGGAAAGATTAGACTATACTAAGTATATTACATTTTTTAAAAAGTGTATATAGAGCGTTCTCTATGGGCGGAGCTTAAGTGTCTTAGTGACGTATTTGTGTAAATATAGAACCCACTTGAGGTACAAATGTAACGTGGTGAAGTTGTTCTTCATCATGCTAAATTCACATCTGAGTATTGGCTATCCTACTCACAAATTAGGAGGTAAATAGTCGTAGATCATCTTCCTAGTCTAAGAGAAAGCCTGACATGGTATTTTTTCAACGATTTTCAACATTTTACGCCCATTTTATCATCTTCATATATCCGGCCGGTAAGTGTTGCAATTGAATTGATTTTATTGATATTATAATTAGGCCTAATAATCGTTCGGTACAACATTAATTATATGTATTCCCCTATTTTAAAAGTTAAATACTGCAGATTAATTGATTAATGTGATTAGGCTAGGGCCGGTTAGACCTATTTACACTTTCACAAAACATAAGTAAAAACAAGCTCGGGCCTATAGGACACTTTATTGATACAGCGGCCATTCTGTACACCACTACATAAAAATAAACAAAAATCACGTGCTTTTTGTCACGTGATTGCCAACGCCCTATATAATGAACAAAATGTTGATATTTTTAAAATTAATATACATAGAGTAATTAAAAAGTATTTTATATTCTAACTGCAACTGGAGGTAATATTTTATAGTTTAACATATTAAAGAGCTTTAGAAAATCCCTGCTAGGAGTATTGAATTGAACAATGAGTGATTTCATAGTGATGATTGAGTGTTTAAAGAGTGTGAGAATGCAAAGAACGACACAAGGTATAGGCTTAAACCTCTTTGCGCTTGACAGATTTCATTTATGAGATTATCACATCCACTTATCTTTCCTCACCACCCCCTCCACCCCCCACCCCCCCGCAAACCAAACATGACAATGTAACGATTAAGTTGGTAGCACGTGTGATGGTATATCGATTTCTGCAGCAGTGGTTCCCTCCCAAAAAGTAGCACGGTGAAACACATCTTACGGTTTTAAGTAGAATAGCTTAGGAATTTGGTCGTTTAGTTTAAGGTTTAGGATCAAATGGCTTAGGGTTTTGGTCGAATAGTTTCTCGAATATCTAAAGGTATATATCGAATAGCTTAAGGTTTAGATCAAATATTTTATAGAGTTTCGCTTTAATAGCAAACGGCACAGATAGATTATCTAATAGATTCAGGTTTAATAGGTATAGTTTTATTCGACTGCTTAAGGTTTTCACCACCGACCAAGGCTGGTCGTTAACAAATATAGAAATAATCCTCGGATTAGGAAAGGATTATTTACATTCTATTTATGCTGCTCTTTCGTAACAAAAAGGAAGAATGGATTGCTAAAGTAAGATTTTCAAAATATCAATTATGCATTTAGGAATTGAGCGTTCTACTTGTTCAAATACAATGCACATATTTTATTTATTTTACTATTCGCTTAAATGTATTCCGAGCTTTTCTTGGAAATAAAACAAAGCTGGTTAGTTTGCAGATCCATTTTAAGCACAAAGACACACACAAGGTTGGCAATGCCAGGGCGGGAGTGGAAGATAAGCCCCCCACTCCTCTAAAAAGGCCCTAAAAGGCCCACGTCTCATAATGCCTCTGTCAACTAAAGCCCGAACTCCTGGCCTTCACGTGTGCCTTAATACTCTTAAGTCCGGCGGACCCTTTTGCTACTAACAGGAGAAGGGGCGAAATTTTTGTGGGATTTTATGAAGGGGCTCTTTTTGTATATCGGCAACATTTGTAATATGAATATTACACCCTATTGGCCATAGACATTGGTCGATTCCTCGAATGTAAATATTTTAAGGTGTCCTCTCCCCTTCCGTCTATTGTACCCTCTCGAATCCATCCACCAAAAGGCCTACTCATCACCAACCTTCTAAACAATATGTATCTTAACGATATTTGTGCATTTAAACGTAAAAATATTAGTTAAAAAACTGAAACAACGAACAGATTCAAGAAATAGATGTAAGTTTCATTACATGTAAATATGCACGTCAATCGAGTGTAACAGTAACACCAAAAGTTAAACAACTAAAATTTATATTGAGAAACCCTTTAAGAGGGAAAATATTAATATACGGTAAGTATATTAAATTCTAACATGAATTCAACACAATAAATCGATAAAATGCTGATAAAGATATATTATATATATAACTCTCTTTATTCATTGTAAAAGGCTTTTTTTTTTTCGGATGATGAACTGGGTTGAAATATAAAAATTGAAAATATCCAAGCCTGTACCAGGATTCGAACCCGGGACCCTCGGCTCGCCAGTCGAACGCGTTGCAGCTCGGCTACCGTGCCCCATAAACATCTGTGTGTTTTAATATATTAAGTCATCCTTTGGCTTTCTTTTGACCTACGGGCTCGTACCTTGCCGCTTCTTTAACTCCACTCATGTTCTCGAAAACAAAAATATGACTTAAGGAATGGAAGTAAGGGTTCGACACACCACTAATGTAGCCTAGAGGACAATGTGGCCTAGAGGACAATGTGGCCTAGAAAATCACCAGCAAGGAAACCTTCAGAAAAGAGACAAGTAGTCGGATAAAACCAGACCTGGAAGCACTTCGATTGTCAGCGAAGCAAAGGCTTTTAACCTCACATGGACCCCCCAACAACTGAAAGAAGCAGCCAAAGATTGAGCCCAATGGAGAGGTGTGTTTAAAGGCCCCACGCTCTTATAGGGGTCCCACGTATTAAGTATTAAGAATATGAAAGAGGACCTACCTGTCGTTTGTCCATTACTGAACTGGATGAAGGCGGCTGTAAAAGAAAAAAAAATGAAAACATAAACATCTAGGCATATACATTCATCTTGAATAGAGTAGTACATATTATAATTATAGATCTAATATGGGCGATGTAGTGAAGCCTATTGTTGTAAGTATCTCAGCAGTAACTCAGTACGCAAATTTATATTGAATAGTAGTGCATTAATGTTACTTCAACACCGGCATAATGTCAGTGCTTCTAGGTGACTCAGAGACCTGGACAGTCACCTTGTAAAAAGTCTCAAAACCCGGACGAGCCGAAGCTCTAGAGCCGGGGCGTAACGCAATAGAAGTGAGTTATCAAAAACTCTGACCGGGATCCAGCCACCCCACGGCACGCCGAAGGCGTGGCGTGCCATGTAAAAGGGAAGGATTCCGCAGGCCAGCGACCGTTCGCTGCGGTTCCCCTAAGGATCATTTTCGTGGTGGCTCTCCCGTATTTCTGCATTGTCACCCGGTAGCACAAATCCTGTACTATAGACACAGGCATCCAGGCACCGGGCGGGTCGTGAGACGGGGTTGCAGCATCCATTGCTTCCTCCCCACCGAGACCCCGTGGCCTCTCGGCAGTGCAATGGATCTCGGACATGCTGCGGGGGCTGTCCCCCATGCGATAGCCCGCCGGTGTTTTCAAAGAAAATTACTGGCGGTTTACACACTACGCCGCTTTGAGGCCCATGGGACAGTCACCAACACTACGAACAACAGGCTTTAAACCTTTGTCAACGGCTACCTCAGCAACAAACTAAAGATTCGGTGGAGAGAAATCGTAAAATACACCGACTTGAGGCGGCAAAGACCCCCCCCCCCCCCCCGCTTGAACAGAAGATCGGCAACTGATAATGGCGTGGTTATGATACACCCTACGAACCCCAAACAGGACAACACCCGACAAGCTTTGCAATGGAACCGCCAGGGAAAGAGGCGGGTTGGTTGCCCCAAGGCCACACCTTGAGACGATCCTGCGAGGATGATATGAATAGCTCCGACCTTTCATGGGGTGAACTAAAAAAGGCTGCCCAGAATCGATTGCGCTGGAGAACTGCAATGGAGGCCCAATGTTCCCCGAAGAACCAAACGAATTAAGTACAAAGTAAGAACCAATTAAGCATAATCTCTCTCAATTTGAGACCGACCGATATTCGGTTTCGGCTTCGTTTTCGGCGCCGAAAATAGGCAAAAACCCTTTTTCGGCGTGTTTTAGGTTTTGGCCGAAGCCAAAATGTTAGTTTTCGGTTTGTTTACGGTTTCGGCCGAAACTGATATTGACTTTCGGTCATCTGCCGAATATCTATTTTAACTTTCAAAATTCATAATGCTACGCTATTGCTGCATCTATTACTCTGCTTATTGATACTTTCATTTAGTTAAACTGTTGTGAATTAATCTGTGTGAAGTAGGGATGTTAAACAAAACCGGATTTCGGGAGGAAAACATTCATAACTGTGTTCCACGATTTATTTATCTTTTTATCTGAAGAAATATTTGTAAACCCTGTTTGATTAGCACAAAACAATTCCTTAACATTATAGGCCTTTTCCTTGCAAACACTCGTTTGTCAGAGGCGAATTATAGTTTTTTTTTTGTTTTTTGTTTTTTCAAATTCCGAATATGGTTTGGAAATTTGCGATACAAGCACATACAACAGCAAATGCAGATGTAAAAGTATGTATTCGAGTAGAAAAAAAATGGACAAACAGACCGATAAGGCGTAAGGTTGCGAGATACTTGGACTTCAAAAGGAGGACATAGAGAGACAAAAAGAATGACATATTTAGTGTTTCACAATCCACAATCAGTCCAGTTTTACTACATTAGCTGCCAATAATTTTATATTAGTAAAACTGACCCAACATTTTAATTAATGTAGACTGAAAAGCAACTTGGGCAATTAAAAAAACAACTTTGCAGCGCATGTAAGATTCTTTTCAAAAACTGTTAATTTTCTTGCCGGACGTCTGTCAACCCTAGATATATGTGTCTGGGATTTTATTCATATTCTAAAAATATTCTTTTAATATGTGTAACATATACATCATATATCTAACATCCACTGATTTAAAATTATAAAGGTCTAAATTCATGACACTACAGCTTTTGACTTCTGCTAATCTAAAATCAACTTTTTTTTATAAATATTTCACCACGTTCAATGGTCCTTCGTATTATTTTTTTAGTATTATCAATGCAAATTTGTCTTTTCCAAACTATAACTTACTTTGCCCGGGGGCGGAGAGGGGGAACCGAAAATGGGTAAAAAAATTATATTTAGAGCCGAAAATAGGTTTTGAGAAGGGAAAAAAAGGGTATAAACATCCCTAATGTGAATTAGAAGACTGCAGTTAATAATAACGGATTATTTAATCACTCCAAAGAATGGTTTACTCAAATAGAATGCCCATCATAAACTAGTTAATATTACACATATATGTGCAGTCTTTTGAAATCATTTGTTTCGCATTTTCGGTTTATTTTTAGGTTTCTGCTTCGGTTTCGGCTGAACGCCAATGCATAATATTCGGTATGGTTTCGTTTTCGGCTGAAACTAAAAATTTGGTTTCGGTCGGTCTCTACATGTAATATACAGTTGTATCTAAATATTATGACACGATTTTTATAAAGTTAGACAAAACAACACAAAAATAACAAATGCAATGAAATAAATAAAGACAGTGACCTCGGTGCATAACACAGAGCCATTTTATTAAACCACTCTCCTACTTTTATACATTCTTTGGCGTTATGAAATAATCCGTTTATTATTTACTTCAATTTTCTTCTTCACACAGATTATTAATTCGCAACAGTATAAATAAATGAAATTAGCAAAAAGCGGAGTAATTGATGCAGCACTTGCGTTGCAGTCTTTCTGAAAGTTAAAATAGATATTCGGCTGACCGAAAGTCAATATCAGTTTAGCCCGAAACCGTAAGCAAACCGAAATCTACCTTCGGCCGAAACTACACCGAAAGAGACCTTTTGCTTTCTTTCGGCACCGAAACCGAATTTCGGTCGGCCTCTAATAGGGACAGAAATCGTTAAAACATTGTCTTGAATGAATGAAAAGCAGGGGTATGCGTATACCCCTCCCCTTTTTTTTTCCCGTAAAGAGAGCGAAAACACGTAGACCTTGTTAGTGTGTAAGACACTCGAATGTTAGTCTCATTTGAATACAAAAATCAATAGGCTTTCTCGTGACTTTCACTTATCTATAAAATTAGATTTCCTAATCACTGACACGTATAAACATTTCAAGTGACTTAGACTTCCTTTTTTATCGCAGAGATTTGACGTTCCTTCTAGATGGAAAATGATTACGTCCACTAGGCCCAAAAGTCCTGCAGGGCGGCAGGGACAACTCTTGCAGGGCGGCAGGGGCAACTCTTGCAGGGCGGCAGGGGCAACTCTTGCAGGGCGGCAGGGGCAACTCGTGCAGGGCGGCAGGGGCAACTCGTGCAGGGCGGCAGGGACAACTCGTGCAGGGCGGCAGGGACAACTCGTGCAGGGCGGCAGGGACAACTCGTGCAGGGCGGCAGGGACAACTCGTGCAGGGCGGCAGGGACAACTCGTGCAGGGCGGCAGGGACAACTCGTGCAGGGCGGCAGGGACAACTCGTGCAGGGCGGCAGGGACAACTCGTGCAGGGCGGCAGGGACAACTCGTGCAGGGCGGCAGGGACAACTCGTGCAGGGCGGCAGGGACAACTCGTGCAGGGCGGCAGGGACAACTCGTGCAGGGCGGCAGGGACAACTCGTGCAGGGCGGCAGGGACAACTCGTGCAGGGCGGCAGGGACAACTCGTGCAGGGCGGCAGGGACAACTCGTGCAGGGCGGCAGGGACAACTCGTGCAGGGCGGCAGGGACAACTCGTGCAGGGCGGCAGGGTCAACTCGTGCAGGGCGGCAGGGCTAGAACCGGGGCCGTTTTGTTGACAGTCCGGTGAACTAACACTGGACCAGCCGGCCTTGACATTATTATTGTTCTAATTATAGGTGGTTTATTCCTATAACTCCCTTATATGGATAATTAATAGTGTAAATATTGTCATTGATTGTAGCCTCAAATTTGCGCAAACTATTCTGAAGGCGCTATCCATCCCTTATATCGATCAGTGGGTTAAACGCATAGACACGTGACATGCGCCACGTTGAGGAAGCCGCTGAACAAAACAAAATAGGGCACAGCAATGGTAGCGTATTTTAACGAAGCAAACTTGGCGTAAAACGTGTTCACCTACTTCAACGTGCACAGCCTGTGTGTAG
The DNA here is from genome assembly GCA_949126835.1 of Anisus vortex. Lineage (NCBI taxonomy): Eukaryota > Metazoa > Mollusca > Gastropoda > Planorbidae > Anisus > Anisus vortex. The sequence continues at coordinate 42,385,679 of OX421496.1, forward strand.
CTGAGGCCAGTTTTAAAAGATGGTAAAAAAAATACAGACACACAATGGAAGGATAACAAATAAAAAAAAACTTGATTTATACTGCGTCGCAAATAAAATAAAAAAACATGACCATGAAGCTAACAAATAATTCAAATGAGCAGAAGCATTTTGTTAAGAAGACTCCAGTATTAAACCTTTTGTTACACATGCAAGAAAGTGTTCGTGTAGAAACTACCTTATGTGTGGCATTAGGGTATGGAGTGGGTTGCCTGAACAAAACAAAGAAAACATATTTTTCGAACCCTTCACCAAATGCATGGCTAGACTCAAAGGATAGGGATAAACACAGGACGCACAAATTTACTGTAGGCTTGTGCAACATTGTCATTATGTTACATGTTACGGAAGCTCCTTGTGCACAGAAGCGTCCTACGCTTATCCGTTGATTGAGTTAGACTTGCATTGATTAGTGCTATACGTACTTTGATACAACTAGGCAGAGTATAAAAAAACAGTATCCCTTTGGACCGAATCGATCCATAGGGCCGGTGAAGCAGCGTTCACCAGTTTAATAGGTGATGGTTAGGTGATTGTGTGGCCAGCACTATGCAGAGCCGCCTTTTCTTTACCCCAACTAATGTCAGGTACCCATCAGAGCTTAGTAGTATCAAGGGACACCCTACAGACCCGGAAAAAAAATTCTAGCCTGCACCAGGATTCGAGCCCGCGACCTTCGGTACGCCAGCCGAACGCGCTTCCGCACGGCCACCATGACCCATACAACTAAACGGGCCAATCATATTTTTAAAAACTTTATTTATACTATACCATGAATTGTTGTTTAAAAGCAACTGAAGTTAGAAGCTCTCTGATGGAGCGGGGGGGGGGGGGGCGCATAGCAAAAGGCTTTACTTGAAGATCGTGCAGTGGGTTACGGGGTGGGGGGTGCGCCTGTTGTGCACGCCCGCATGATCAACCAGGGCTGTGGAGACGGTAGATAAATGTTCCGACTCCAACTCCGACTCCTCAGTCTTTTGCACTTCCGACTCCAACTCCGACTCCGACTCCAGGTACCAAAATTTCCCCCGACTCCGACTCTTCGACTCCGACTGATAAATGGTAGATAAATGTTCCTACTCCGACTCCGACTCTTCGACTCCGACTGATAAATGGTAGATAAATGTTCCTACTCCGACTCCGACTCTTCGACTCCGACTGATAAATGGTAGATAAATGTTCCTACTCCGACTCCGACTCTTCGACTCCGACTGATAAATGGTAGATAAATGTTCCTACTCCGACTCCGACTCTTCGACTCCGACTCCACAGCCCTGTAATCAACTGAATGAATGTAAGGAACTGCATAAGCAAGACACTATATCAGATCTAGATCATATCTGTCATTTAGGGGGAGGGAAACAAACAGGACCATAATATTTTTTTCACTTATGCTCAACAGAAGTACATCTTCAAAGAAAACTCCGCTGTCTGCGCATGGCCGCCCTAGCGTGTAGACTAGTGTAGAGGATACATACACGGACCCACGCTTGAACCAGTGATACAGCGAGACCTATATTTTTTCGTGGATTTAATTTTAGAAATAAAGAAACAAAACGGGCGCTACAAAAGTTACTGATTCGTTGGAAGCCTGTTAGTGAGACTGCGTAATACGTCATAAGTCATAGGCTACGCTTCACAAGAACGCCAGGACTGATTTAATTGGCAGCTTAACGAGGACACGAGTGAGGGAATGAATTC